>QOVE01015235.1:0-24161 GCA_003521275.1 Tricholoma sp. MG99
TATCGCTAGCCTTAGTTGTGCGCACTGGATGCAAGGCGCCCGAATTTTCAATGAAAAATACTGTCATACGCTACTATCGATAAGCTGTTGCGAACGTAATTTATCTCTCAGGCTCTGCCTCTGCCCAGTGCGCCCACTTCAAGTTGGTTTACACTCTAGTCCATATCCAGTGTGCTACGATGCCGCTCGATGCTGGGCTAGCTATCACGTCAGCTGTTGCTATTGGTTCCAAGTTTGTACAGCGGTCTACGTTCGCAGCGCGGCATGATGCTGTCTACGATAAAGAAATGGACAAGAGCTTGAAGACAGCCGAAAGCTTCGAGAAGATACCGAAGGAAGATGTGGACTTCTTTGAAGCAGAGGAGTATAGGTTACAACATTCCAGGCGCGGGATTAACTTGGGAACATCAACCG
Organism: Tricholoma sp. MG99; assembly: GCA_003521275.1. Taxonomy (NCBI): domain Eukaryota; kingdom Fungi; phylum Basidiomycota; class Agaricomycetes; order Agaricales; family Tricholomataceae; genus Tricholoma; species Tricholoma sp. MG99. Next base: position 415 of record QOVE01015235.1, read on the forward strand.
AAACCAATTAATTTGTAATCTGTCACTAGATCGATGCAAAGTTTGGATGCTTATCGAAGCGTCCAAAACGAATACAAAGAGATGGAGTGGTATAGTGGACCTAGATCCAAGCATCGTCTCCGTGGGAGGGTCAGAGAAGCCAAGAGAAGCGTCCAATCAGATGTTGCACAAGAGCGAAACCATGTCAATGTGCGGTTTTTTCTGAACACGAGATAACTTCTTGATACAAATAAACATTATTGATAGGATCTCGAAGATTATTCCCGGTCTGTCCATAGCAGAAGCAGCTCTGCCAGTGTAGGATCGTTTGGCAGTGATACTATCTCAAATTCTTCTGGTTTAAATCTCGATCGATCTCGTCCATATAGGACGGACTCTGTGTCGGTCAGAGCTGTACGCCACTCTCCTCCTTCAGCAAGTCTAGAAGATGTCGCACATGATGATACGAGAAATTCTAGAGATGAACAAGTTTCGAAGTGGCTATCATCAGTTCCGGATCCACTAACAGAAGCTCAGCAACTCGCACAATCTTATAGGTTTTCCTCCCTATCACAAACCTACAGGCGGTCGCTCTCAGAGGCGGCAAAAAATGGAGATGAGGAAACCGTAGAGATGCTGTTGGAACAGGTAGATGTTGCTCCAGATGAAAAGGACAGCAATGGTCGGACACCCCTCTCATATGCAGCAGAGATGCATCACAAAGCGATCGTAAAGATGCTGTTAGGACGGAAGGATGTCACTACAGACTCAAAGGACAACGAAGGTCGGACACCCCTCTCATATGCGGCGGAGATGGAGAGCGAAGCGATCGTCAAGATGCTGTTGGATCGGGAGGATGTTACTGCAGATTCGGTGGACCGCATTGGTCGCACACCTCTTTCATATGCTGTTTCGAAACCCGACATTTTCCAGCGCAGACCTGAGGCGGTTGTCCGATTACTGTTAGGACGGAAGGATGTTACGGCAGACTCAAGGGACAACGAAGGTCGGACACCCCTCTCATATGCGGCGGAGATGGAGAGCGAAGCGATCGTCAAGATGCTGTTGGATCGGGAGGATGTTACTGCAGATTCGGTGGACCGCATTGGCCGCACACCTCTTTCATATGCTGTTTCGAAACCCGACGTTTTCCAGCGCAGACCTGAGGCGGTTGTCCGATTACTGTTAGGACGGAAGGATGTTACTGCAGATTCAAGGGACAGCAAAGGTCGGACACCCCTCTCATATGCGGCGGAGATGGGCCTCGATGTGATCGTACAGATGCTGTTGGATCGGGAGGATGTTACTGCAGACTCGGTGGACGGCATTGGTCGAACACCCCTCTCATATGCGGCAGAGATGGAGCACGACGCGATGATTGTACAGATGCTGTTGGATCGGGAGGATGTTGCTGCAGACTCGGTGGACTACACTGGTCGGACACCCCTCTCATATGCGGCAGAGATGCATCACGAAGCGACCGCAAAGATGCTGTTGGATCGGGAGGATGTTGCTGCAGACTCGGTGGACCGTATTGGTCGCACCCCTCTTTCATATGCTGTGTCCAAACCCGACGTTTTCCTGGAGCGCCAAACTTGGGTGGTTGTACGATTGCTCTTAGGACGAAAGGATGTTGCTGCAGACTTAAAGGACAGCAAAGGTCGGACACCCCTCTCATATTCGGTAGAGATGCGTCACGAAGTGATCGTAAAGACGCTGTTGGATCGGGAGGATGTTGCTGCAGACTCGGTGGACTACATTGGTCGGACACCTCTCTCATATGCGGCAGAGATGCAGCGCGAAGCGATCGTAAAGATGCTGTTGGATCGGGAGGATGTTGCTGCAGACTCAAAGGACAGCGAAGGTCGGACACCCCTCTCATATGCGGCAGAGATGGAGAGCGAAGCGATCGTCAAGATGCTGTTGGATCGGGAGGATGTTACTGCAGACTCAAAGGACAACGAAGGTCGGACACCCCTCTCATATGCGGCGGAGAGGGGTTCCAATGTGATTGTAAAGATGATGTTGGATTGGGAGGATGTTGCTGCAGACTCAAAGGACAGCAATGGTCGGACACCGCTCTCATTCGCAGCGGAGAATGGGCACGAGGCTATCGTAAAGATGCTGTTGGAACACGAGGACGTTTCTTCCGACTCAAAGGACAGTAATGGCCAGACACCGCTCTCATTCGCAGAAGAGAAAGGGCATGGCGAAATTGTAAAGCTCCTGTCAGAACTGGTGATTGCTTCAGACTCAACGGACAGCGATACTGACACGTTTTTCTCATTCTGACTCGGAGACTCGGAGTTGCAGCAGAGAAGAGGCACGAGGGGATCGTAGTCACGGTATGGATGCTGTTGGGGTAAGCTGTTACTCGCTCATCCATCATTTATACCAGTGTAGTCCCAGGATGTAAAACTGCGATTGATAAACATGACGGTCCAAACGAGATGGTCACAGAGTGTCTGTCCCAGAGAGGGAAGGTGCTGGAAGCATCGATTCATCATCGGCGCACTCCCTTCAAGTTATTGGCGTTGATCAACAGATGTCAACAATACGTTCGTCTCCTTTCCACCTCCTTCACATCGCATCCACGCCACGGCACATACTGGTCTCCATATTAACTTGATTTCCCAACACAGACCAGCCCATTGGAGCTCTTTTCATGGCTTTCCACGGCTTTTCTCTCGCTCCCTGGTCCTTGTGGCCATACGTAGCTCCTGCGCGCCGGTTTGACCTCATCGCATTGTATCTCTACAATGGATAGGCCATTCTATCTGTATATGGGTAACCTTCCATTCTCGTTGTGTGGGTCTATTTTCTCAAGATTTCTTCCAGAACGGTCTGACGATTCGCTTTCAGGGCCTCTCTCATTATATCATTTATATGCCTCTCGCATCTGTTCCTCGGCCAATCCTATGCTTTCCCTGCATCATTCTTTTCGAACTCCTTCATCTTCTCTGCAGTCCGGCCTTCGTTTTATGAAGCTGGTCGTCTCATCTTCCTGATCCCTTAGCAACATCGCGCCCTCCATATCCTGTCCTGTCCAGGCTCGATTCCCTCGAAACATCAGCTACTATGCCATATACATGGTACATTTTGAAGAGATGTGTGCACTTCCCACTCCGCTGCTCGGTTATGCGGTAGTCTCATCGCCACCTTTTCATTCGTGTTGTCCTCTTTTTCGTGGTCTGTGCTTGCACCCCCGTCTTTCTCCCTGCACCAGTCTAAACTCCATTTTCTAGATCATCTCAAATGCCTGATCAATCCCACTCGACGCTCCCACGCTCTATCCCGTTCAGTTCTCCTTGGCATGCGGGAGTGTTCGAGAGGCAGGCTATTAATTTTTTGTCGCTCTTGCGTGGGGGTGTGGGATGTACAGTTCAAGGTCAGTTTGTCCAGTGTGCTTCATTGCGTCGTTTGGTTGATATCTCCTACAGAATCGCCTTCCTGCCCGACGGCACGCGCGAATCGTACAATCGTCTTGATGCTGCGGCGTCGACGAGGAACAGATATAGGAGGATGGGGATGTGACTTACACTCCCTGCCCCTCTCTGCTCTCTCCTCAACAGAAACAAGATAGGACAGGTATTTCGCAAGACGTGCATCCCACAAGATGCCCCACCCGCCCTCCAGCCCTTCCCACTTCCTCACCTTCCAGTCACGATCCTCCACAGCTCTAGCCTGTGGACATCTTGTTCCCGCCATTTGGCGTTCGGCCGAGTGGGGTGTGAGTGGGGCGTTTGACTGTGTGGAGCGTGGGCGGATTTTTCAGCAGAGCGGGGCGTTCGGCGTTCGTTCGACAGGGTGGGGCGCGCCATTTCACAGAATGAGGTGTGGGCGTTTGACAAGGTGTAGACGAGGTGCCTCCAGCGGCGTTGAATCAAAGCTGGAATCCGTCGATCTCCCGATCTCCAGACACAGTTACAACTCGTTGACGTATTGTTTCCGACGTTGGGCGGGGTGTTTAAGAGGGCGGGGCAGGGCATGGAGTAGGATTGAAATCTGAAACTCGAAGTGAATGGGAAGAGCGAGGATACCGTCTTGCGTTGGGGAATCTTCGTGCGGGCAAGAGCCATTTATCTGTTTCCATGGCTGGACCCCGCATCTAAGCCAAACCTAATATGATTCCACCAAACATCTTGTGGGACATGGACGGACACGCCAATGCGTCTGCAAAACAGATGGCTGGAACGAATTATTATCTTGAATACATACCCTTTTATAGCTTAATCCCGCTTCTCTCCGCTAGAGTGTTTGACGACCACTTTCATTCCGCCTTTCCTCTCAACTACATGGCGGGCAACGCCGTCTCGGACGGCTCGGACCGGCGAATAACCAGTCCTCCTGCGCGAGCGTCTCAGCTAATTACCTTGGATGATTGAAGTTCCTGCCCTATTTCGTCGGGAACGAGACCAAAAAATCGCCCACTTTGTGGGAGCCAGAGTTTTGTTAGGGCTTTTTAACAAAAGTTGTACCATATTATGTGCCACCCAGTGCCGGACCACCCTCGGATGTCTGAAATAGGCTTAGATTCTATCACATTCAGGACCCGCAGAGTGTGCCATTTTTAGGAGGCCAGTCGTTTTGAGTCTAGCTTTAAACATATCCGCCATTTCTATGTAACCAAAAACTTCCACGCTCGATTTGCATTTGTAAAGCTCTCTCGTCTCTCCTGCAATCTCGCGCTCACAATGTCATGGCGGCAGTATAATCCTTATCCCCTTATGACGGCCTTACCCTGATGGCCGAAGTTATACTGCTTTTAGTGACAGCACCACACCTTTTCGGCATGAATAACACCACAGCTTTTCGGTTATGAATGGCACCACAGCTTAATTGCCTAACATGGTACAATTTTTGTCTGAAAACCCGCCGGTCAACAAGTTGGTCCCCGCATTCAAGTGTGGTAGTCTTCGGAAGTGAATAAAGGTGTAATGTCCGTAAAGGTACCGGTGCGCAGATCATAATGTCTGAATTATGAATAAATGATGCTCTAGCAAATGCCCGCCTGGAAGCATCGACTGGGGCAGTACAGAGACATGTGAGTACCTCAGTCACAAAGATCAACACAGGATGTGCAAAGTTGGTGCAAGATATCTACTTGCGCAGGCTACTCGTGCACGGGTGTCTAGATATCGGGACTGGAATAGATCATGAGACGCGTCCACTTTTGGGACTCAGCATGTCGATGGGAAGGTTGAAAGCTCAGGGTCAGCGCGCCCACATTACCATATAGTAGTAAGCAATCTGGAGCTTTATATCGCACTATAATATGCAGATAATTGGCACCCACCTCCGCTTGGCCCTCGTTTTGCTCCCGTCTATTTGACAAGTCACTCGATCAACTTCCAAAAATATGGTTTTTCCGGGCGAATTCAAGTTATTGTCCTCTAGTAGCCCGAGTTCTCCCCACGTGTATGCCTAAATATCCCTTCACACCACTAACTTTATGACGATCTGCGCTCCAAATCAGGAATCATTTCGTTTCCCGACCACCACCACCAAGTCCTCCCGATGCCAGTGCTCCATCCACAGGGGAAGATTGTACTCCAGACTCTAATGCTCATGGCGTTTCTTCGATCTCTGCTGGACTCGAAGCCGACGGTCAACTGGATAGCCTGTATGACTGGCTTGTTGAGGACCCTTATTTCGGCAAAGCATCCGAGGTGCACATAGAAGATATGAAGAGTTTCTCACCCGCTTTCCCGATTTATCCTCCTACAGCTAATGGTATGAACATGCCGCAGATAACGCAGATAACTCCCTGCGGATCCCTTCTCTTCAATAGTCCACCATCACCATCAACGCCTCCCTCCACATTCAAAAGATTTCAATGTCTTGAGGCCGTCTACCCACAGGCTTTCTCAGAATGGTGGGATGATCCGTTATTCAAAGGAGCTTATCCCTCCGAATCGCTACTCCTTTCCTACAAGCTCCATTCCCAAAATTGTACCGCCGGCGATTGTTCAAACATCGAAGACTCTGAGATGTCTCACTCTCAAGCTATCGATCATGATTTGTTGTCTGACTCGTCATCTTTGCTCCTGTCGTCTGCCTCCTCTGGATCTTCAGACAGCGACCGTTCAAGAAACAATTCAGCTGATATTTATGACAACGTGGAGCACACCGTGACGAAGGGCGCGTCAATTGCTACTGAAATACCAGACCTACACAGCCCCGTTCATACACCATTTGACAGCTCGCCACACCTCGTCCTGCCCTCCGTCCCCCCAGCCACCAATACTACGGGACCAGCGTCTGATGCGCCACTAGAATCCTCATCACCCGGTCATCATGGTCGTACATCTACTCGGTTGAAAGCGATCAGAGCTTCCCCTTATCCCAAGTCTCTGAGCCTGGTGCGTCGTCACAGTGCAGGCATACCCGATAGCGTGAGCCGCAGCAACATTCTTCGAAAGACATCTCTGCTGCCCAGTCAGACCCACGCTGACAAAGAGGGCCTCGCCACTGCTGTGAAGTCAATACCTGACAATGATACAGCTGACCTGTTCAGTCCTTCTCGTCCTTCACCAACAAGACGTTCTACAAAACGATCATTTCCATGTACCCACCCTGACTGCGCTAAAACTTTTACGCGGAAACACGATCTAACTAAACATCTTCGGAACGTTGCGGTTCATAATTCAGAATCCGATTCGGACTCCATTTGTCGTCGCTGTGGAGCCTCGCTCTCCAGAAAGGATGCTTGTCAGCGCCATCAGCGTGCCGGTGCATGTGGTAAACGCAAGACATCGCGGAAGGCGGCATTCCTTCCGCTTCAAGTTTCCTGAGCTCACTATCGCTGGCCGTGCAGTTTTCGATCGACATATCACGTGTATCGGCATCTAATTGCTACTTATCACGTCAAAGGCAGATATTTACTGCGATACGACCTATGCCCAAACTCTGAACGTTTCCCATCCACGACAATATGTACAGTAGGCTTGCAACTAGGATAGATGCATGATACTTATGATCATCAATCACGATAATAGTTCTATTGATGCGCCATTGAGGACATGCCAGTGAAAACTAGATACATCTACAAAATGATAGACTATAAATCTATAATCACTCCCGATCAATTTATAATCTGCTCCTCCCCACCATGGACGCCTTCCCGAGTGTGACGTCCGAAAACCTCCGGTTCGTCGGTGTATGCACCGTGAGCGGGAGCGTCGTCTGTTAGTTTTCCTCGAGGTGACTCACTTGTCATGTGGGCCCCTCGAACTGAAAATCCCTTATGACGGTACCTTCAGCAAAAGATGGTGATGAGATGCCATATTTCCGTTTCACGATAGGTAGGTGGGACAACATCAAGAAAAGAGAAGGTAGATAGCGAACGTCGCGAAGTTGCACTTTAGGCTATGCATTGAGTTGTCGAATGAACAATTGGTGATTCTCTGCCACCTGAGTCATCTATACCAAGTAAGGTGACGTTAGAATAATGAGCGGGTCTGCAGCAACAAACATGTCTCCCTAATACGCAGATTTGATCCTATAAGCTTCAAGCTCGAATTGGGATCCCTGGTCGATCACGGAGCAATTCTGCAAGATGTGCTAGTAGGCGAGGGCTTTGGCTTCGATTTGGGAGTCATGTGGTTGATGAAGTCAAGTACCGGTTTGTACTGCACTCAGCATTTGAAGGCTTCGAATGCGAAGATATGAGAATTTGAGCAGTAGGTTTAAACTTTATGTGATCGAAAGCGATGAATGAATGGGTGAAACAGATGGGAAGAAATCCTGACGGCGCCAAGATGATCCTGAGGGGATTCATCACCGAGCTGTTCTCTGTCGATATGCCATCCTTCCCTACCAAGTGAGTCTCATATCCTGTCCTCCCAGAAGAGCACCACTGTCCTGGCATGTAGCCGACGCATTTGGGTTTGTCGTTTAAGAGGGAGTCGGCGGTGGAGAGGTGGGGGAAGGGACAGGTACGTGCGTAGGATGAAGAGAAGAGGGTCTTCGGAGGAGATGATCTCCGGAGGACAGTAGTTGAGTACTTTCTGTGCCTCCTCGTGCCACCACCTGTCCCGCCCAGCCATCCAATGGCGTCCTACACGAGAGCCTGTTCGACGAAATGACACTCCTTGAGCGTCGCATCTACTATAGCCTTTGTATCGATGCTCTTCCTGCCCCTCTTGCCCTCGTCGCTGGTGATGACCACGCGGCACCAAGAGTCCTGCATGCCATTGTGGAGGGACTCTCCTGAGAAGCCGGAAAAGACGACAGAGTGAGTAGCACCGATATCGTATGGACAGGCGAGGAAGGCAGCCACGGCGCGCCAGGTCATGGCAAATGAAGATGGTGTTCCCGAACCTAACGCCGTATGTTTTGAGGACGTTAGCGATGTTGGGAAGATTACGGAGGAGGTCGGAGTAGGTGACTTCACAGCCCTCGCCTGATTCGCTACCTTCGTGGATTAAGGCGGTCTGCGGCAATGGATTAGCCCATAGATCTAGTTGAGAACGAAAGGAGATGACCTTTTCGGATGCTTGGATGCTCAACAAACAGTGCACGCAGTTGTAGGATACGTTCAGACCTCTTTCAGGGGATCATACGATATTATCCTAGTTTCGAATCTGTCAGTGTGGAAAAGTTGATCTCAATACAGAGTCTGTTTTCCAGTATAACTCTGAGTCATTAGATCCTAGAGTCCAGTCAAAGACCAGTAATAAAAAGTAATCTACTTACCGTTGTCCGCCAAGCATTAGAATGTGGACCAACGGAGAAACGGGTTGTTTACGTACACTAGCGGTCTAGTTGGGAGAAGTGTGGACTCAGAGTTGGTCGTATACACGGGGTTAACTATATATGGAAATCTCGGATAGAACAACGATCGGCCCGGGATCCTAGCAACACGTCTTGGATTGCACCTTTGCTTGTGACCTCCTGCAAGAATGTAAACGCTTGCATCAGCACTTGGCCTAAAGCCTTCTCTAGTAGTTCCATTCCTCCTTGTGATCAGTGCCCGAGTCTTTGACCTGCCTTCCAGCCATGTCACTTACACACTTGTTACACACAGCCTGTTCAAGGACTTGACATGGCAGAGTACACTCGAGTTGCACGACTTGCACTAGAAAGTCATGGCGTAATCATCCATGATTTTATTATGGTCTGTCTGTCTTGCCTGACATAATGATTGCTGAGTATCTATATATGTAGACAGCGACTCCCGATCATCCACCGTTACGTGGATGTTAAGTTTTCTGACAGTTCAATGTTTTATTGTCATCTTGTCAAGAAGAAAACAGTCGCATCCTGGACCGAGCTTCGGTTATTTCGACTTTCTTAGTCGTTTCGTCTCCGTGTCGAAATTACTCCGCGTGAACTTGGGCGGCCGACCGTCTGCCGACGGGAACAGTCGACTTCTACCATCAATCCCGTCTGTAACGGATCTGCCATCAGTAAAACCTCGTGCTGATGGTCTCGTAGCTACAGTCACAGTGATCCGATTACGAGTCCACGCCTGTAACGCGCCGAGTGCGTTGCGCTGCTCAGCGAGAAGAGTCACCTAGTCGCTCAGCTGATTTTTCGCTATCTTCATGTCTCAGGCTGGCGGCAACACCACTTGCAAAACAACGAGCCTAGACTGGTACACAAACACCGTGGGCGAAACGCCATGTTCGTGATATACGAAGCTGTTGACCTACAACTCATGAGGCTGTCCAAATCACGCAGGTCAGACATATCAACAGTTGCGACAAATTTGCAATGCTGGCTGTAAGTGATTTGTCGATGATAAGCCTCTTTTCACTTATGTATATGCACCATAATGTCAGATACCGTTGGTTCGTTGTCAACATTCACCCCAGGAGACAGATGCGATGACCAAGTGGGTGCGTCTGTTCTATCCATGGCGTCTGACTGTCCATTGTCTGACTTTCGGCTGGTTCAGCTAGCTGCTGCTGCAATTCCGTAGCATTTGCCCTCAGTATGCTGTGCTTGAAGTCGGTCATCCTCGGGCTCGTCTAGCTCACTTCAGACGTTCCTAACTATGTTTTAGCTGTCAACAGGGCGTAGGGTCAGGGATAAATGGAGACACTGGCTACGATGCAGGTGAGTATTGATTCTCTCACGAGAGCGATCGTGATGTTGATGCGTTTTTCAGGCGTTGGAGCATATCAGATATATCTAGGGTCTTGTAGCCCAAATACGAATCAAAGGTAGCTTCGTGTTATTGGCACGCCCGCCGTCATCGTGATTTACCCTGTAATCACCAGTCTACCGAATGATGTCCAATCCGCTGTTTGCAATGAAAAGATCAAAATCGACGACGATCTGTATGGCCTCTTCTGGGGCGATGGTAGTTGGTGCGTCTCCGTTACATATTCATGACTCATATCCGAGTCTCATCCTCTCTTTTAGGTATTAGTGAGCCCGATCCTTCGATCGCGTTGCTCTAGTCCCTGACCTTACAGTATATACACGCGCGAAACGATACAGAAAAACCAGCAGGCAAAGGCCAACAACACATATACCCATTGCAGTTCTACTACGATCAGCACTAACAACAGCACGAACACGAACACCACTAGCAGTGCCTTGACCACGTCAACTACCGCGGCCACCACCAGCCCTAAAGCTACTAATGCTTCAGTACGGATCAACAACACTAATACTCTTACTTCAGGAGCCATATCTGGGATCGCTGTTGGGGCCGTTGTAGCTGTGGTATTACTCATTGGCTTCGTCTTCTGGTTTTTTCGCAGGCGGCGACGTCAGGAAGTATCAACTCCCGACCACATTTACAGCTATTCACAACCGGAGATGCAGCATATTGTTGAACCGTTCACTTCCTTCCCTTCAGATGGTGAGTCTTCGTGCAGTCAATATACAGCCACGATATGCAAACCCGCCTACAGGAACCTCAGCCGTTTCGACCTCTCGCCCATTTCTTGTTCCATCAGACAGTAGCAGCGCCGAGCCATCTGTTAGCTCTAGTCGAAGCACGAAAGGTAGACCCGCCGTGGTATCACGGCTTGATGCTGGGAGTAGCCTGCCTATACCGTATACACCCGCCAATGCCACGTCTGTATCACAGGCACCTGATGCATCTCTGCTGTCGACACCGTCACAGCAGCTCTTAGAGGCATTGCCAGAACGGCATGTCGATGCAGGTCCGGTGTTGGGCTTGGAGAGATCGCCGTCTGGACGATTACCCCCGGCATATGGGGAGCAATTGGTCAATATCTGATTATGGACAATTATATGATTTCGTTGGACTCACCCCCGTTCGATATTCTGATATTCCTGGATCGAACACCCTTGGGCACACCACGTGCGTGCTGTGGTGTGCATTCGAGGCATTATGGATCTAGTATTCATTTTGCTCCTGGTTGTCTGATAAGAGTTCGAGGCGAAATTCTTCTGCATACATTACTAACTACATAGTTCAGTTACTCACTTGTGTATTTCAACTACTGGACATGTTAACGCATAATTTGTGCCATCTTCCACTCGGCTTTCTTCTCAGAAATCCACTGCATACGGACTAATTCCCACCATTGGCGAGATATGAGATGGTGATTGGAAGAGAGGCACTGGTGGCATGTCGTCAGGTAGAAGTCAGAAGCAGAGGTTGGCTTTCGCGAGTTATCCAGGACCACTGCTTTTCAAGTTTTGTTTTCAATAATGCTGTCAGAGGTGGGACTCCGTGGGAGGTCACAGTTTTTGACTAATTCAACGTGTTTATCTTCTGTCGATTTCCTAGATGTTTTACCCACTGCAGCTGGGACTGCTGGCGGCACATCTGCAGCAGGGCAGATAGTGGTAGAACAAAAGTCACGTCCACTCGATATATTACATTTCATTTTTGGTTATAAATTGTATGGCCTTCCACCAGTTTTTGAGCTTCCACAACACTTTTTTTATCTTACAAAAAATCATGAGTATAAGCATTTCTTACACCTCTTATTGATTCCTCTGGAGCAATTTTTTTTCAAAAGCTTTCAATCGTGACGGTGAGATATCATATGTAAATAAGTAATATTTGAAGAACGATCTCAAAAATTTTAATACACTTCAGAGACTTTGATTAGACTAACATTGCCATAATTTATTCTCCTACAAAGTATTGTCAGAAAGTGGTGTAGAGTGAGATAGCTACGACTACTCACCACTCCTTCATGCTACGGCTACTGTCGGAGTTCTAAATTTGTGCGCTTGAAATATGTCACATGAGATGAGTCAGAGTAACAATTTTCAATTAGAGCACCGTCAAGGAGACAACGGCTTGGTGATTGACAGCCTCATTCAGAACACCCGTAGTAAGGCTAGACAGACGCTCGAAGATGTTCTGTTGCTCCAGTACTTAAACCTTCGACGATTCCCATGGCAGTGTCCCGGAATTCCAGGGAAGTGGAACCAACCACTCACACGGTTGATTCTTCGAATCTCACCTTGGCACCAAGACCTCAATGCTCATGGTCGCCTGGTTCATGGTTGCCTGGTCATGAAACACGGTACTTTTTTTGATACTGTGGGCTCTCGCTGCTAGGCTCCAGCGTAGCCAACTTGATTAACCCTTCTACGTACATGTAGTACTATGCCACATGCGCACTGGCATCATGCATGTGACAGAATTCCACCGCCGGCTACCCTACAAGTCCGGTTGAAAAGATGTCACGATCGGGTCCAGTAAACGTCGACCAATACGCCGTAGTGGATCTTCAGGGGCAGTCACACATGTCCCAGACACACTTCAAGTTCGGGTATATTTAACTATGCATGTGCTGGCACTTCCTCCAATCATCAGATTCAAATTTGCGTTTCGTGACTGGTCACTAATAGCTACTCCTAGAAACCATAGTTCGGGTGTCCGATGCATATATGCTCCTGATGTCGGAGACCTCAGGCGGCGCCAATACATGTTCGTTAGCAGAGTTCCAGCTATGTCTAGTCCTCTTCTCTGCAGTGTTTCCCTTACACTGAAGAATTTCAACTTGAAGTCCTACGTCTGCCATTCTCCAACCCTCTATTCATTAAATATCTTGTCGGCACTGATTTTGCTTTCATTTCGCTCCCCAGAAACTTCAGCACGCCGTCACTGCGCTAATCAGATATAAGTACTTGGAACGTGTGGTTGAACTTGCTGCGTAACCGTCAAGGTATAATATAACTGCATTTGGTGTTATTTTTTTCTAGGTCTACTTGAAATGCTAATTTGTGTAAGACCACAGTGGCAGCTCGAGCCACTGCCCACATATTTCTTAACTCAAATATCAATACAGATACCGAGCCTTCAAGTTCTTCAACCTCGACTTTTCAGGATACCAAAACTCATAGTATGGATTTTACCAAACTGTTCAAGGGCTCGGCGTGGTCCTATATCGTACCATGCTTAGCCTGTTGATCAGCTTTGATTTAGGATTGTATGGTCTTGATTGGGTCTCGACCCACGCGTATCAGTGCACTTTATCCATATAAATGACTCTTCCGCTAGTTGAATCCTCGGAGTGATGGTGAAGGGTCTAGCAAACATCGAAGCCGCGGAATCCTCCGTCACTTGCTTACTCCCCTTGGACTTGTCTCTGTCTATTAACAGGTAAGTAGGTGCAGTTCAGAGTTAAAATATTGATCGCTAGAACAGGTTAACCATCAGTGTCGTGCCATGCGCTTGGCTACAAGTCAGGCGATCGATCGTTGCGATTCGGTGATTGTTTAGACGCAGACGAAGATGTCCGAGTTGACGCGATTCTTGTGGAAGCAAGTACGTGTGCATGGTCAAAAGCTCATGCTCCTACTTGTCATGTTCAATTTTAGCTGCGAGTGTCAAGGGTACTTATCGCAGTGCTCGGCATTGGCAGGTAGGTGATAATAGTACATGCTTACTTAGACAGCATGCGGGTGCAGGAGACGGTATCACAGAAACCATGCGTCGTCAGCTTTACCTTGCGTTTCGTTTGATTCTTGAACAATGTTCGCTTGCAAGTGGCGCGTATTCTAAGCCACGTGTACGTGAGTTCGCCAAACGGCGGTTGAACCCGCGAGTCACAATCATGTGGGTTCTCAAAACTACAGCTTTTTGGATCCCTTGTGGCTCGATCATAGCATAACCTAGTGTTTTATTGATACATCAAGGGAAATATAAACTACTGAAAGCGTAATGCAGATCTAAGAAGATCTATCCTTCAAGTTATACTACGTGCATGTCAGGCATACTGCATCGCAACTTCAGGAATGAAGCCCTCTGAGACGCCCACTCACAATGTCTCGTAAGAAGATAAATCCTTTCAAACTTTGCTATGCAGTGCGTAGCTTGTTATTCATTGAGCTTCTTTAAGGCCAAAGTATAGTAAAGATGACAATGGACTCACCTCCTTCCGGTGCCTGAAATTAAAAGGGAAAGCCCTATCATTGTCAAAACATCTGGTTTCGCCTGTCAGTGGGTTGAGCCCTGCATATACGTCATCGTAGCATTCGAGTCGGATCGTAGCAAGATCGTAGGATCAGAGATCCGGTCTATACGCATGGCCGATCACAATAAAATTAGAGTCAAAAGGACGTTCGATAGCGACTCTGACATGTCGACATCGTGATACCTTTCCAATTGCTAGATGGAATTATATACCCAGTTTGCATGATGTTGAAGACCAACATACTGCGCATGAGCTTCCACACGTACGAGTCCAAAGATCTCCGAGGCCATCTGACAGTGTGCCACCAGAATTTGAATTGAGGAGTCCTCATACAAACCACAAGGGGGATGTCGCACTGGCAACTCTAGCATATATAGATCATGATCAGCGCCAGATTGTAGCTGAATCTGGGCGTAGGTATATCGTAGCGCACAGTTGTTGCTGTAACTTGTCTTTGAAGATACATTATAGAAGTTGGACTAGTCACTGGTTACCAGTTATGCGTGATTCGAAGAATAACTTCTTGTTCTCCGAAACAAACACAACGAGCATGCGTTTGGCATGCGGATAACTCGGAGCCAAGTAAATCCACAAAACTTCAGAACACACGAGAGCTGATAATGGTTGGGGTTGATACATGCTGCATGCCCGTTTGAATGGAGGCCTACATGTGGTAAATTATAGGTTTGCTTCAAAAGTTGCCTGAAAGACGCATGAGTGGTCGTCGAGTCCATCATGGAACGTCTGGGAGTTGTCATTCTGCAGCGCGTAGCTATTTGTTTTGAGCAGAATGGGGAACATTGAAACGGCTTGCACCATGTGCGACGTGTCTATCAAAGTTAACTTCGTGCTACCATGGTCACGGTGCCGCTCACCTCAGACTACGCATGTGGTAGTCCACGTGACTCCACCGCGTGTCAATATGTCAAGTTGACCAAAGGTTGTGAAAATTTCCATCAGGGGCGTTTTCCTCCTGATTAACATGCGCACGACTTAGCGTATGCAACGTCGATCCGAAGATAGCGTATCAGCTGAATCCCACCCCAGATAGCATCTCGGGTTTCCGTATCCCGAACTCCGATGCCCTTAATTACACCCCCTTCCAACTCGAGCCGTTGGAAGTTTGTCGTTTGCAAGGCTACAGACTCACCATGGTCAAGTACATCGAGAAATTGAACGATGCAGTGAGTGCATTTGCTGCCTCCGGTGTTGCGGTGTTCCTCATCACGACTGATAGGTGGCACGCTCGTTCGTCGGAAGATGGTTCAAGTTAGAGGGTTCAGGTGTTCGTAAAGAGCGCGTTGGGTCACGGTTTACGGTGTGTTAATTCAAAATTATGACTCAAGAAGTCTACATAGAAGCTGATTAATGATTCATCCAGACTGAGATTCGGGCAGGCCTTACAACATGGGTGCGGAGCGCTTTATACGATTGTCATTCTACCATGACCTGATGATATTAATTTTCTCTCTATGATTTAAAGGCAGCTATGGTCTATATCGTGAGTCTCTCTCTCACCTGAAACTTGAGGTTCTCATATACTTTGCAGATCTCAGTCAATGCCAGCATCCTATCCGATTCTGGTGGCCCCTGTGTCTGCCCCACAAACGATCAGTGCCTGAACAATGATGTTTACTTGTCCTGCGTGACTGAAGTCCGGCGAGACCTGATTACTACAAGTGCTGCGATTTCCGCCCTGGCATCGTTTCTCATGGGACTCCTAGCCAATCTACCGGTTGGTCTCGCACCAGGACTTGGACTAAACGCTTATGTACGTGTTGAATACGTTCTCATTTCAATGTTTTCTGATAACCATAATTGTATAGTTTGCCTACTCGGTGGTGGGGTTTCATGGATCAGGAATCATTACCTACGGAGAAGCGCTTTCAGCTGTTTTCATGGAAGGGTTTGTGTCGTGCCCACTTCTGCCTAGAGTTGCTAACTGTGAACTTATCGTCACTCATCCAAGATGGATATTTTTATTCTTATCTCTGCTTGGTATCCGACAATTGCTAGTACGACTCATGCCACGGTCATTGATTTTGGCTGTGGGAACTGGAATTGGCCTATTTATTGCGTGAGTACATCAAAACGGATATAAAGACCTGCTAACTGAACGGCTGGATTGAATTACTGTCAGATTCATTGGTCTATGTAAGCCATCACCGCGACATATCATCGAAAGAGCCTCATTCATGTGATGATCAAGCCTCCAGTGGCCTTGGCGTAGTGGGGGGGTCGACGTCCACGTTGGTTGCACTTGCAGGGTGCCTACCACAAGGTATGTAAGCCGAGTCGCAGTTTAACCCGGCAATGGTTGAGATGCTTCACCTAGACTACGTCAGTTCAACCCTACCAAATTATTGTGCCCGTGGCGTTCTAAGGAATCCCACAATGTGGTTAGGAATTTTTGTTGGAGGGTAAGCACCCACCATGCCCGCTGTGTAGCTCTACTGTTTAATCTTCAACCAGGATTCTCACTTCTATACTTATCCTTTATCGAGTCCGTGGATCGATCCTTATTGGAATCTTCCTCACTTCTATTATCTCGTGGCCGAGGTCAACCCCTGTCACCTACTTCCCGCACAACCCAGCTGGTGATGCACTGTTTGACTTCTTTAAGCAAGTCGTTGCTTTTCGTGGTATTGGCCCTCTTGGCAAAGCGATTACCGTAGGTGTATCTAACACCTATTTGTTGGTGGGAGTAACCTGACGTGATTTTCTCGACCTCTAGTTTACTTATGGGTAAGACCGAATTACGGGCATTTTGAAATATTTACAAAACTGTCATACCAGAAATGGCCGTGTGTGGTATGCGCTAATCACCTTTTTATATGTTGATATCCTCGGTAAGTACCTACGAAATTCTTTCCTCTAGATTCAAATTAAATGTTGTGCAGACACCACGGGGTAAGTGATGAACATTGCCATTTTCAAGTTGTCTTTACGGATAGTCTGACTCTACCCGAATCACTATCGTAGAACACTGTACTCCATGGCAAAATTTGCTGGGTTACAGGATCCGATAACAATGGATTTTGAAAACTCCACAACCGCATACTGCGTTGACGCATTCGCGATCAGCATGGGAGCCTTGATGGGCACAAGTCCTGTTACTACATTTGTTGAAAGTGCTACGGGAATCAGAGGTATGGTTGATTATATTCTGCAACCACGATTTAGTAACAACATTTCATGTAGAGGGAGGAAAAACAGGCATTACAGGAATGATAATTGGACTGGCATTTTTGGTTTCGGTTTTCTTCGCTCCTATATTTTCATCCATACCTGGCTGGGCGACTGGTGGAGCTTTAGTTTTTGTGGGGTCGTCAATGATGCGAAAGTATGTGTTCACCACTATGGATCTGTCATGGCTATGATTCACCCTTCGGTGATAGTGTACGTGATATCAACTGGGATTATGTTGGTGACTCCGTGCCTGCATTCCTAACGATAATTATAATTCCTCTGACGTACAAGTACGTCGTCCCAATTCTTTTCTATCCATATATGCTGATATTTAACGCCAGTATCGCATATGGCGTCATCGCTGGCGTCATGTCATACATAATCATAAATGGGATTCCATTCATCCTGAAAAAGGTTTCTGGTGGTCGTATTATTCCAACAAATAACTATGCAGCTGCGGAGGAGTGGAACATGCCCGCTGGAAGTCTGATCCCTCCTTGGATGTAAGTACAGCTTCAGCTTTTTGATGTTATGTACCGAACTCGTGGATGACAGATTAAAATTACGCGGCGGAATGCGTAGCTCAGAGTCTGATGTGACAGAGTTCGATGATATCAGAGGTCAGGTTATAGAAAGGGTGGATAGTCGGTCAGCCCCGGAATCAGAAAAGGTCGATGTGAATCTGCAGGATTAGAACACAGGACTACCCAGAGATACACTAGTTTACAATTAATTTGTTGTCTGACTCGGCATTCAGAGGAACGTGGAAATCAAGTGGAAATATATCGAACGCATGTACTTAAAAATGACGATGCAGCTCCGAAAAGCACATTATCTAGTCTCGAGGGTTGGTTAAGCAAAAGCTCAACTGGTTGGGATTGACCACTAGCACTACAGACTTTTCTCTACAGAGTTCCAACTCGTAATTAACCTAGAATTCGTACCTACTATACACATTGTTCCCGTGCATCTCGGAATTGTATTCTGTCAGTTTCTGACTCGGATCGGCTGATCAGGGACAAACTATGGTGGAATGCTATAGATAATCTGTTGGCTTCTGTTGGGGACAAAAATACACATGCTGGTCATGCGCCATGGCTATCGTCTAGGAACCAAGAAACCAGGGACTACAGACCATCGAGGCAATCAAAATCTCACGCCAGTGGTGCTTCGCCAGTGTCCTCCTGACTCGGAGGCACTCGGCGCGCAACAGAACTTGGTGTTGACCCTTATCGTTCATAATATTCGTGATGTCCAGGCCCAGCTTAGCCCAAAAGCCCCAGGGAAGGAGATGGGTTGGTGGATGATGGTGGTGGGGTGGCAGTAGGAGTAAAAGAATCGTTGCTTGGCTTGTACGATCATGGCGATTGGTGAGAACAGCGCTCTGGTGCCAGTTGCACCCCAGATCATCGCGTTACGCTCATCGAAAGAGCACGGAAGCTGCGCTAAAATGGTCGACAGCTAGCACGGGCGATGAATTTTGTTCAAGTTGCTGGTGATGTCACTGATTCCTCTGCAGAGAGGAAGGGGGAGAGACGGGAATTGCTGGCGTGAAGAAAAGGTGGATGGCGGACAGATGACGAGCACTATCACAAAAGGGACAATGCGATCAGGAGCGACGAGAAATGTGATGTAGGTGGTGAGGTAGAGTGGGTATTCCTACTGAGCCTGCATCAGACGAAGCCGTGCGTACGTCATCTGTTTCTCTGTAGGAATCTGAGTATTGAGATAAGCATTAACAGTGAGTGATCTTAGAGTAGGGAGATGGGAGTTTTGGACAGAGTCGAACGTCTGACATTCTCCTATAGTACGCAGTACCTATGTTATAATCTATAAATACGTTAGTTACTATTAATAGATAAGTATTAACAGTGAGTGATCTTAGAGTATGGAGATGGGAGTTTTGGACAGAGTCGAACGTCTGACATTCTCCTATAGTACGCAGTACCTATGTTATAATCTATAAATACGTTATGTACTATTAATAGTATTAGTGCGTCATGATTGTATATCCTAACACTCCCCCATCAGGAAAATCCAAGGTCCACTTATTCTTCTTAATCATTGCTTAATTATTCCTTATTTTACTTACTGTGAAAATAAGGAGATTTAAGGAAATATCATTTAAGGAGAATCTCCTTAGAATAAGTAGGGTCCTCTGCTGAAACAGCTTAATTTTTCCTTATTCGTGCTGAATTTGCTGCTTAACTACTTATTCTTAGTGCTTATAAAGCTGCCCATCCACATCAGTAAGAAATTAAGTGGACATTAAGCACGAAAAGCAGCAACTTGATTGTAATAATAAAAAGCATATATTGATATTGTGCCATAGAAATACTACATGTCTACCTAGCGCCATTTCTACTACAAAATTTCCCAGCACTCTCATCATTCCTGCTCCCCTATTATTCCCAATCACCATGCTACCCTCATCAGTTGCTTATGGCGGTTTGAGATGCTGCCGCGGCTGTGGGTTGTGGCCATGGTTGCGGCCGTGGTGTCCTGAGTGTTTGTGCGTCGGCCCTGCATGCCTATCCCCTCCCCATCGTCATTCCATCCACCAACCACCCCACGAGTAGTTGCTCGTGAGGCTGGGGGTGGGTGGTGTGTCGCCAGTGGGTGTTGTGTCACCCATGGGTGGTGTGCAGCCTGTGGGTGGTGTGTCGCCCATGGATTGTGTCATCCGGTGGTCCGTCATTGTTGCTTCCACACACCATCCAGCCCACGAGCAGGTGCTCGTGAGGGTGGAGGGGCGTGGGTCATTGGGGCCATGGTGTCGAGGGCCAGGGGGCCTATGGCGACGTCAGTGACGTGGCACACGTCGAGGGGTCAGGATGCACTTACCGGATGGGCATCCCCCTCCACGGGTCTCCCGGCATCCCCCCCACCCTCCTAGTGCCAGTTCATGGCCTCACATCCTGTTTTGACAGGGAGGAGGGGTTTAGGCGGCCGTCCTCAGACATTGGTAGTCTTGCAGTGGCACATCCTTACTTGTAATTTAGACACTAAGAATACAATTAGTAAATTGATAAGAACAATAAACGAAGAAGGAAAACTTACCTAAGGCCCAAACAACGATTGTATTGTTTGGGCCAGCGTCGTGTCCAAGATGGCTTGTTTATAGCCACTAATGGGTTTGGTTGGCATGGGTATGGGCATGGGGTGTATGTGAGGAAGGGAGGAAAGGAGGGAGGCGGCGGTAACAAGCGTGGGAGCAGCCATTCTGAAGCGTCTGGGACGTTGGGACGATGTCGGGAGTGGTTGTGGAAGACAAACAATTGGTGTAGAGCATTGACGTGGCACAGTGATGACCATTTCGGGAAATGCCGAGCAATGCCGAGAGGGGACTTGTTGAAATTTCGACAACAAGTGCTTAGGCGATGATGCAGTCCTTACAGCATTAAATCCTTAATTTACTTTTTACTGCTTACTCTATTGTATCTACTTGACTTGTCAAAATTTTAAGGAGAATAAAGAAATTATTTTCGACTTATTTTGCTTAATGCAACTTAATGTCCTTAATCGGGCTCTAAGCGAAATAAGGAAAATAAGTAGGTCCTTGATTTTGCTGATGCCCTCAAGCCTAGCATGTATAAGTACATAGGATTGGTTGTATAAATATAAGTTTATACTTCTTGCCTTTCGGGTGCATTAAAACCTCAATGTGTTGGAAAACCCGATGGGAAAAACCAACTTACATGTGAGGAAAGCTACCGAGTTGTTGCATCGACTGAATACCCATCTCCTCCCTATGTCAGATGTATTTGGGCTTTGGTAACACTTTCGTTAAGATGTCCGCGGTTTGTTCTGGATCACGACAGCTTTGTATATCGATTATCTTGTTAGTAACTAGACTTTGGACTCAATGGTGGCGAATCACGATATGTTTCGATCTTTGGTGAAATTGAGGATTATGCATAAGTATAATTGATCCCTCATTGTCGCCTTTGATTTCCGTCGGTAATTCCTGTGAGAATCCTAGTTCGTTATACAGATTTCTAAGCCAAGTTGCTTCGTGTCCAGCTTCAGATAATACGACATATTCTGCTTCTGTAGAGGATAGCGCTATCATGGTCTGTTTCTTCGATTTCCATGTGATTGCTCCCCCTGATGCTAGAAATACATAGTCAGTCATAGATTTGAAGTCATCGGCATTCGCGTATGCTGTGTCTGCATATCTGTGGAAGAGGTTTTCATATCCAGTTTGTTCTGGAGATTTTCTGTAAGTGATCCCGAGAGTTTTCGTGCCTGCTAAATATCTGAGTATGTGCTTTATCGTGCTGTGATGTTTTAAACTGGATTAGCAGTATAGGCAGCCAATTTATTAACTGCGTAGCTTATATCTGGTCTTGTAGAATTCGCCAGAAATTGTAGACTCCCTAATAAGCTCGCATATGAATTGCTGCGGTTGGGTTCATTTTCGTCCGGATTCGGTCCAAGCTTTATGTTAGGATCCATAGGCACACTGGTAGGATTAGTGTCAGCCATTCCCTCGCTATTGAGAATGTTTTCTATACATCTCTGCTGAGATATAGTTATAGCGTTCTCGGTTCGCGTAACTTCGAGACCGACAATCTTCCTTGGCTCTCCTAGGTCCGTAATTTCCCATTCCGTATTGACCATTGTTTTCATGTGCGCCATCATTTTGTCGGATGAAGCAAAAAGTAGTGAGTCGTCCACCCAGATAGCCATTATGCCGAAGTCATCTCCATCACATTGTATGTACACACATGGATCTGAAAGTAAGCGCGCGTAATCATGGACTTGGAGTTTTCCATCCAACTCAATATTCCACTCTCGGCCTGCCTGTTTTAAACCATAAAGTGATTTAACTAACCTGCATACTCAACCCGTTCCATCTTCGCATCCTTCGGGTTGATACATGTTGATTGTTTCTTTAAATTGTACCATTTAGGTACGCGCCTTTGATGTCCATTTGCTGTAACTTCAATCCTTTCTCCGGTATGAGAGCTAGTATCGCGCGAATTGTGTCCATCCTAACAACAGGTGAGAATGTTTCTCTATAATCAAAACCAGGTCGTTGGGCGAATCCCTTCGCTACTAATCTTGCTTGATATTGTGCTACTTCCCCTTCATTATTCTGTTTCTTGATGAAGACCCATTTATTCTTGATTGGTATAGCCCTGAGGTTGTTGGACGAGTTCCCAAGTCCTCTTCTCAGCTAGCAGATCCAATTCGGTCTTCATCGCCTTCTGCCATTCAGGCCAGTCCGGGGAGTTTTTCGCATCATTTAGACTTGTAAGTTTATCTCCAGCTGTTAGCACATAGACTTCTTCAAATGATAGAATGTTTCCATCTTCAGTGTCTTCAGCATCATATGCAAAAGGATTGTTGAGATGTCTGTAATCGGTATGAATTCCACGTGTTTTCCGTGGTGCATCTATATCGATATCTTTTTCCGGTTCAATATAATTCCGTTTGCGTTTTCATTTATCTGTGGAGTTAGGTTCAGGCTCAAGATTCCGAGTTGAGTCATCAGGATCTGTTACACCCATTGGCAGCGTGTTCCTTCCAGACTCCCCCTCACGTGGTAAATTGGGTGTAAGTTCGATTTCCTCCAGTGATTGTCGTTCTGAAGGTGTTATCATACGGAAGTTTCGTGAAGTAAGTACCTTTCTTGTTTCTGTGTTATAATATTTGATAGCATTAGCACCATCATTGAAACCAACATATGCTTGTCGTTTCGATTTTGGTTGCATCTTTTGAGGTTTCTTCTTCCCTTGTAGTAGTACCCATACTGGGCCTCCGAATTCTCATAGATTTGATACATTAGGTTTGTTGTTATGCCATCCTTCATGAGGTGTCATTTTCGGAAGATGTTTGGTGTATGATCGATTTCGTATGTAAGCGGCGTGAAGTACAGCGTATTCCCAAAGGAATTCAGGGAGGTAATTGGAGTTAAGCATAGTGCGTGATAATTTGACTAGCGTTCGGTTCATGCCCTCCGCAATGCCATTCTGTGAAGGTGAATATGGTGCAGTTAAACAGATTACTATACTGTGTTCTTTACACCAAGTTTCCAACCTTTCATTTACAAACTCTTTTCCACAATCTATCTGTATCCCCTTCGGTATCTGTCCTTCCGTTATTAATCGCGCTAGGTAGTTGATTACCCCTTGTGTTGAGTCCGCTTTCTCCTTTAGACATTCGATGGTAATGTATCGTTTGGCGTCGTCGACAAATAGTAAGTAATCA
>QOVE01015235.1:24389-42011 GCA_003521275.1 Tricholoma sp. MG99
GTAAATCTATCCACAGCACAACTAGTGCCCAGAACCTCGGCTGTGCTAGTGAGATTGGATAGGCCCATCTTTGTATGGCACCGGATATTAAATCAGATCACGACCTTGGAGCGGGTGTAGCTGCCTTGTAAATCGTATGTAAAGGGTAACGTTACTAACAATGTTGGGCATCCGAGTGCACAAACAAGCCGAGAAGTTGGAGTGAAAAAGAAACTGGCGATGAGTCGCTGTGAAAGAGGAAATGGAGAGTGTTGCAAAAAGGGAAAGCGCCCGTGGGTTACAAGTGCTCAAAGAGCATGATACAGTACAGCGAAATATATATAAGTACTGGTAACTAGGCAACGAAGGCGGATCATGATAACAGAACAGCATCAGGACCAAAGAGCGGCCTGATACGGCTGAGCTCGATATTTCAACAGAGAGTAGTATAGAAGCGTACCTGTGGACCCTTGTACACTGTCCCTCCGTACTAGTACGCGTCAAGGTCACATGATCACTCAGGCAGGCGGTTGCGCGAATGTCACCAGACGTTCTACAGATTACTTTTTTTCGCACTCATATTCGACCTTCCTCGGATCCAGAGTCCGCGCGTTGAGGACGATTTGAATTTTATGGAAAAGGAAAGTCAAGAACAAGCTAGAACGAGCCGTCGAGCCGACGAGCCCAAAAATTTCATGATGTGTTTCATTTGTCACACGATCGCGTGACCAACTTGAAGGCTTGCCTCGACTCGGACTCGGAAACAATAATCCAGTTGAACCCACCATGCCTCGCGCGAAATCATGACGCTTCAAATGGGACAATGCTAAGGTGAGACTACATTTTTAGATGCTGTATCTAAAGCTACATTCAGATAACCAGATCAATCAACAAGCAATTCTCGAGGACTGGTACTGGTCGACTCAGGTGATCGGCGAGAAGACATTAAGGCAGACTGGGATGACGAGCTATACGCGCCTCGATATATACTAATGGATCTAGAACATGATGATAAGGTATAAAATGTGGTACCTACACGCGCATCGCGAAGCTGACTGCCTTTCGCACGCAGGTGATAAACACTGGCAACACCCTCTCGTCAGCTTATTCGCGTTTATCATGACACAAATCCTGTTCAGCATGTTAGATTTCCATGGGAGTCCAGACCAGCTACACGAAAAATTGCTGGAACGGTACTAAGATTAACTCCTCGCTCGTCTTCTTGAGCGGACTGCTTTTGTTCTTTCTTAAAATGATTTTGCCTAGACGCTCAAATCACTCCATCCCGAGACCAGTCATGGTGCGGATGGGACTTCATCGAGGTGCGGTAGGAATGCCAGTGTACATTCGTCATGTCGTTGGCTGGCATTGGAAGGATACCCTACCTGTGGTGGTACTCGCGCCCACCAGCGAGTGGCAGAGTCAGTGAGTGCAGAAGCTATACTAGTACTTTTGTCGAACATCGGGAGGGTTCTGTTTCGAAAACGGAGAAATCATCAACGCAAGACTGCTCTTCTGCTGGCTGGGTACACGCTAACCTAAACTTCGTTGCGATTCGCGAACATTTAATCTTTACTGGAAGCATCAAACTGATACGTCAGTAACGATGTGATATTAGTCAGCGTGTGATGGTTTTCGTCAAGTCACTCAATTGTGTGGAGTGAATTTTGAAACTAATGCAGTGAATAGATCCGGGTAGTACGTACGACATGTGTAAAAATACACACGTAGACCCTGTACTAGTGAACTACCACGGAAGACAAGTAAAGCAGTTAAAATGGAGACGCGGCGTTGGCATCATGATGAACAGTACAATAGAAACTGCCATGACGGGCATTGGGCATACAGTTACTCGCACAGCCCGCTATGTCAACGGGTGCGAAAAGAGCTCACATGCCAACTGGTGCCAACTTCGTGCCAACTTCGAGCTGACAGCTGAATCCAAAACGATTGACCAGTTCCAAAAAATTACACACATCGCGGGCGTCAAGTTTTGATCTCCGAAGAGCTTTTCACGCTGCCGCTTACCGCCGGACCTCTCACTAGCTGGTGTATACCTAAAATAGGCTAGAAGATGATCAAATTTCAGGACCCGCAACATGTCGAGTCGTGACATATTTTGATTTTGATTTTGATTGTTAGCCAGCCTGCATCATCGATATCAATCATTCGAGTCACCACCATGATCATTCGCCTCAACCGTCCTTCAAGCTTCAAGCTTCAACGTTTCAACTCTATAACGTTTGATTTTTATGCTCTCAGTGGCAACTCAGCGGCTTCCTCTAGGTACGCCATGATTTCTTGCTGCCAGTGCCGCGGCAAAGACTCAAAGACCGCATTCTCCCTACGTTTTTCTACAGCCAATTTGGCTATTGTATCTAGTACAGTCACGGTTTTGTACCTGTACCGCTCTGGTATTACTTTACTTATGTGGTATCGTCACTCTCACGAAATCCTCACAGCATCTGGTGACTGGGATATCTGCCAAGTCACTGGCCTGACTCGGGAGGGTAAGCGCAGCGATATATGGTATAGCAAAATCACTGCCCTTACACTGGTTTTTGTCATCCCAGAGTATTTCGGCCAGCTTCGACCAAACAATCCGGTTGCTGTCATATTGTCTGGTGTAACTTGCCAATCAAAACATTTTGGTCAAAAATTGCACGCGCTCTCATTGTGTCAGTGATTTCATCGTACCTCTAGAAAATACTTATCCCTACCACAACAGGTCTACTTCGTAGACCCAGCGTGTACATAAACGTCTTCTATACTGGCAGCCACCTCGACTCTCATTGGCCACTTTGACTTCCATTCGCTGACGCTTCAACTTTCTCCCCGCGGCCTGTGCGGGCTCGGCTTTACGGCTTTGACAGGGAATGCTGACTAAGTGACGTGCTCGGATGTAAGACATTGTCTGACTCCAAATCACCAACTTAAATTTCCTGGAACCGGCTTGGCAGATGAGTTTGTTTACCTGACAGACGTACAACATTTGAACATCAGCGCCGACACAAAGAAGAGGAGACACATGTTGTCATGCACACCGGGATTTTCCATGCCCCGATCATATACACCACTCATTGCTATCCTCCTCCTAGACTTTTTATAGCAATAGAGTTTGAATGTGCAGGTGACGCAGCTGCGCCATATACTCCCCATATCCACTCTCGTACCTATATAAGCTCCTGGATCCCGGGCCTCTTTGAACTTTCCATCGCGCAATCCCAACTGCAATGTCTCTAGCCTACACCACTTCGTATGGTTCCCCCGTCAACTACCCGCACGCTTCCCAGCGTGCAAGTACCACAGGTCCCCTCCTTCTCCAAGGTCATAATATCATTCTATATCTCATCCGTACATCAGATTGCTAACCTACGTACGTATAGACTTCCATCACATCGATGTCCTCGCGAACCTCGGTCGGGAGCGTATCCCCGAGCGTCTCGTAAGCATTATTCGCTCCTCTTGGCATTTCGTTTGGACGCCAACATAGAATATTGTAGGTCCATGCCAAGGGTGCCGGGGCTTATGGCTACTTCGAAGTCACCCAAGACATGAGTCAGTACACATCCCAAATTCTTTTCAGATCGGTCGGCACAAAGGTTCCAGCCACTGTCCGTTTCTCCACCGTCGCTGGCGAGTCTGGTTCAGCCGATACCTCTCGTGACATCAATGGTATTGCTATCAAATTGAAGACCGAACAAGGCATCTTGGACTTGGCCTGTCTCAACACCCCTACCTTCTTTATCAGGGACCCAGCCAAGTACCCTGACTTGGTCCATGTTACCAAGAGGAACCCTGAGACTAACTTGAGAGATCATGATATGTTCTGGGTGATTTCTTTTTTCAATGTAGGAAATCAATCTATAAGTTCTAACCTATTTGTCAGGATTTTTTCTCTCAAAACCCAGAGACGATTCACCAACTCATGTTTCTCTTTTCTGACCGTGGAACTCCTGACGGCTTCCACCGACAGAACGCCTTTGGTGGAACTACCTTCGTGTGGTCCAAGGAGGATGGCAGCTTTCATTATGCCAAGTTCCATTTCAAGCTCCCTCCCGGACGGAAAGTCCAGGTATGGATGTCCTTCTCTTAGGTTATTTGAATCTGAACTTCTTTGATTTGATAGACGCTCACTGATGCCGAAGCGACCGCGCTGGCAGGCTCAGACCCTGACTATAATACCCGGAAGTTGTACAACGACATCAAAGCTGAGAAATTCCCCGTGTGGATTGCCTCTATTGTGAGCATACATATTTTTAGGTCGTTATATATCAATATCACTTACTCCAATGCAGCAAACGATGACGCCCGAGCAAGCTATGTCTGATCGGTGGCGTCACATCGTGTTTGATGTTACCAAGACCTGGCCGCAGGCGTTTTTCCCGCTTCAAGAGATCGGCAAGCTAGTCCTGAACGAGAGTCCCAAGAACTACTTTAACGAGATCGAGCAGGTTCTGTGATCTTATTTCCTGATGAACGTTGTGGTGCTGACAATAAACTAGCTCGGCTTCTCGCCCGCCCACCTGATTCCTTACATCGAGCCTTCTCCCGATCCTCTCTTCCAAGCTCGTCTCTTCATCTATCCCGATACCCAGCGTTACCGTCTCGGAGTAAACAACCTGCAGCTCCCTTGCAATGCGCCTGATAAGGTACTCAATTGTAAAGAATTTGACTATCCACCTTTACCCACGGTCGCCAACCACCAACGTGCTGGCGCTGCTTCATACGTATCCCAGGGGAACCGCCCCAACTATCAAGCAACCACTCAGTCCCTCGCATTTGACGGTCCCCCTAATGCTATTGACTCCCAAATCAGGAATAACCACCGACATGAAGTGTTCCATGGCAGTGCTTATCGTGCTTTCGACCTACCCACTGATCTCACTGATCGTGAGTTAATTGATGAGCTATGATCTCGAAAATAATACTAACCGCATCTCCCATAGGCGACTTTGAGCAACCTCGTGCCTTGTGGAACTTGTGGACCGATGATGAGAAACAAGCGTTTGTCAACAACGTCGCAGGGCACATCGGGCAGGTCGTCAGCCCGACTATCCAGATCAACCAGCGTATGTTGTATCCCGCTTGCCACTAACCTCGTTACTTACATCTGCTCCTTTTCAGTCTACGTCTTCAACGCCGTCGACCCGATTCTTGCTCAACGCATTGCGGATGCCATAAACCTAACCTTCTTTGTTAAGGACAACCCCATCTCTGCTGTCGTTGATAATCTCAAGATGATCAAGAAAGATCTTATCCATGGAGGCCCCGAGTAAGGTGGAGGCATTTCAGTCAATGCACGCTATTGGGATGCTTTAGATATAGTGTACATGGTGCAGCGGCTGTTCATGATCGTCTATGTACTATAATCGAGAGTTGGGTCTTTCGAGTCGAATATAATTGCATCATGACCTACCAGGGCCATGGCTGAGTGGCTGGAATTTAATCGTTCACTTGGACTAAAGCCAGATATACGCTGATTTCGGAAATTTCGGATGGGTTTGTCCGTGAATCCTTTTGACGCATGGAGTAGTTTTCCGATCTCAGCTATGAAGCAATTGATACAAGTTGACAGCGGATTTCCGCCGACAAAACTTGGTCAAGACGCTAGCTGTCCAATAGAGGAATAGGGTTGGAAAATGATACCATCCATGATATTGTCGTCGTAGGCCTGGTATTTGGGCTCGGAGTGGAGGAGCACCGGTACCGGTACAGATTGTGTCCTTCCGTTCCGTGTTGGGTGACTTGTTACCATCTTCAAGCTGGCGCCCGTCGCGACCCACGATAACCTTGAAGATGTTGCCAAACAGCCTCTCCCACTTCATCTAGACTTTCACTACCACTACCTTGGCATATTGGACCTTGGTATTCCAGGTGGCGCTATTTCATCATCTATCTGTTTTCTAGCTGACACTCTTTATATCTCACTTCTGCAGCTGGCTAAACTCTCCATCGGCTAATGGATCTCGATCATAATCTGTCATAATAGACACATGACCGAAAGGAAAGCGTAGAACCTTCAGGGATGCCTGCGGGAGACCGCACGGAACAGCCTGAGGGCTTGGGAGCAGGCTCAGGCTCGGCTCGGCTCGGCTCAGGCTTAGGCCGGGGCTTGAAGAGGGGATTTGAGGAATGTGTAATAGATGTTAATTCCCGCTACTTTAGTAGTGGGTTTTAGGGTACCACCCTGCAAAACTGTTTTTCGCCTGAGCTTTACTCCCGTGACACCTTTCTCACCCACCCCCGTGACTTGGACACCGTCGGTAGGGTTGCGGAAAAAATAGGTACTTTTTTACCGTGCCTTTATTTACCGGTAATTTACCAGTAATTTACCAGTAATTTACTGGACCTCTCTGCAGGATAGTAATTTACCAGGTCACGTGTCGCGTGCTCTGTAAAATATGAGCTTGATTGAGTTGATATGAGCATCAATTGCTGAGGGCGCAAATCAAAGATACAATTTTGATAATACAAGAATGAATTCAATTTTCCATTCTTGTCAAGCCATGGAAAACATCCCCAAATATGTCAAAGAAAACATTCTACCATTTGAGAGCCTTAATCTTCTGGAAATTTCCTCCTTCATAACTCCACCCATAACATCAAACCCCCCACGCTTGCTTCTTATGGAAGAGCTCTTCTCGAAAAAATCAAGCATGGTTGAAAACACTGTGTCAGCACGTGTTCTACTATGTTTACAGGTCCCTAATAGAGAGGATACCGATGAGATCAAGATCAGGGCTGAGGAGGCGAAGCAGAATGGATATGTTTCGTTCATCTACCCAGTGAGCACAGACACAACATTACAGCTACCATTCTGGGTCCTAGATTTTTGGGAAGCTGTGCGTCAAGTTGTATCCACCAAGGCCCTCTGGAAAACAGCCATTCAGTGGATACGATCAAATGGAGAGCTACAGGCACTGAAATACCTCGAGCAACTACCATGGAAGGATACTGCAGAACTACAGCGGAGGAATCAGTCAGTCAAGGATCTCATGCCATTGTGTTCAGAACAATGGCTTGCATCAAGACATATGGACCTGTTTGGACAAGTACTCCAGGATCAATTGCATTCAGCAGGCATTAACTCAACCTTCATCCTCGAAACAACAACCTTTGACAAGCTGCTGACAACATACAGATATGATGTGATGACATATCTCAAAGAGCGGTCTGCCTCCCATATCTGAAAACTTGGAGAAGCTCTTACTAGTGGAATATATACAAAAATTGTCATGAGCATCTTGGTCCGAGTTGAGGGTGGCCAAACAGCTTTGCCCACCGATTCAGAACCAGGGAATCACTGGGTGACAGCCATCCTTGATGTTGAGGCATTATCAATCTCATACAGAGACTCATATAAGCTTCCACCACCAACTGAGCTACATGACATGTTGCAGTGGTGGTCAAGTCATCATCAAGTGGAAACATTCCAGTGGACGGACCTACCCAGCTCTTTACAGTCCAATAACTTCTCCTGCCTAATCCTCAGTGCAAATAGCATGGCACATGCGCTCCTGCCTGCAGTGTTTCCTGTCGACATGTTGATACTTATCGTGGATTACCTGAAACGGACAAGCTTGGTTTGTGATGTATAATATTTTAATGGGAAAACGACTTACAAAACCATGGCAGGAGACTGTTGGCACATCCAACATGACATCCACACCTGCATTCACATTTCAGATGATGGTGCCTCAGCAAACTCAGTTTTCCCCAGCTGTACAGCAGAAGCATTTAGTGAAGTCTATAGCTAAAGCCAGGGTACAAACTGCTCCCACCTCATCAGATCAGCACTCAGAATGAACCCCCACACCCCCACTACACCTGCCTACAAAGCACGAAAAACCTTCCCACACTACATTAATATCATTGGCACAAACCAATGGATACGAGTCTGAAAAAAGTGATACTGATCAGAGCACCATAACTGAACAAGAGAAGAAGTTCAATGCTCACCATCTAGTTGATGTCACCCCCACAAAACCCAAACACTGCTTATCCTCTGGATGTCCAAAGAAAGCTACGCTTGATCTTTTCCTCCAAAAATGTTTCTGAGAGTCACAACCAGGAAAGCACCTCCATCGTTGCATTGGGGTCGGGTGAAAGGTCACCTTTTCAAACTGAAACCTCCAACAAATCATAAAACATGCCTGTGTATGCAATAAACTGCCTAAAAACCTTTGAACAAAAGCAAAGCAACTGGCTGCCAAAAATGCACTCTCAAAAAGGGTCTTGGATTCCAAGGCTGAGCAGACAGATAATGAACAGAATGTGGAACAGGGTTCAAGTCAGGCTGACACAACAAAAAAGACTGAGGATGGGAAGTTGGTACCAACTAACGAATGGTTTGAAGAGGCCCGCACACTGGGAAGAGATGAATGGCATAAGAGGCTGGATTTTGCAATCCTCCTGTTGATTTGCGCAGCTGGTTTGCCCACACACATTGTATCTAGGCCTGAGTGGCAGAGAATGTTGGTGGTTGCTGATCCCACATACACACCAGCTACACGGGAAAAGCTAGAGACAGAGCAGATTGTAAGTGAGGCAGAGAATGTGATGGCAAAGCAGTTGGAATACCTACAAACTCAGGAAGACTTGATGATATTGTGTGATGGTGGTACAATGAAGGGTAGAGAGGCCTTCTGGACAATACACGTTTCAACACCAAAGAGGAAAGTTTATCTGATGGAATGTCGTGAGGCAATGTCTGAGTCTCACACAGGAGTTTGGATCAAAAATCTTGTCCTCGAGGTGTTATCTCCATTTATATCTATCCTTCTGGCTGTCTGCTTACACTCTTTGAAATAGACAGTTGATGCCATTGGTCAAACAAAAATCAGTGCTATTGTTTGCAACAGCACCGGAAACATGTGTCTCACTCGACGACTGTTTGTCAATGAGGTACCCCAAGCCTTGAATTTAGCTGATATTGTTCATCATATTGGTAACACCATTAAGGATATGGCAAAACTCTCTTATTTTCAAGAACCTATCAAGATCGTTCGTGGTGTTATCACAAAGTTTCATACATCCCACCTTGGAAGTGCCAAGCTGAAAACTACACGCAAAGAGCTGCGCACAGGCCCTGGATTGGAAGCCATTGGAAAAATGCAGTTTGGAACACTCATTTTATCTTCTGCTTCTGTGCAACGTACGATTCCTGCCATCAAACAAATTGTACACAATGGCATTTTTGATCTTGAGGTGTATTACTTTGATGATGTGAATCCTAAATTATGGCACTAACATTCAGTTGTTGACAGGAACTGGCAGCAAATTTCCAGCTGCATATGTCACGGTCAACAATGGAGTTTGAATTCAACCTTGCCCAGCTAGTGGACGTTGGAATGCCAGCTGTCAAAGTGTTGGCCTGCCTCGAAGCCAATGAGTCAACAGCCACAGATGTATTCATCTTCTGGCACACGATGCTGCAAGCGATCAAAGATGTTGTAACGGATCCACCATGTGAATTTCCTGATGAAGTCCAACAGCAGATCTTTGGTGTTCTCAACAGTCGACACCAGCAGATGTTCCAGGATGGTAATTTATCTAATCAAGTCTACCTAGCTGCAACATATCTTGATTCTAGTGAGTATTTCTTTTCTGGTAATGTTCAGATTGCTCAGAAACACGTAGCATATCTTAAGTCAGATCTGTTCAAGTCAACCAATGACTCATCATCACAGTATGCGGGAATCCGCCACGCCGACACTTTCAAAACTGTTGCTCATTTCCTTGTTGATCTTGCCAAGAAGGAAATCAAGTTTGGGGGAAAGGAAGCATTCATCAGATGGAGAGGTTGTGCTGCAGCATTCAAAGCTCAGTTTCTCGGTGAGTTCAAAGCATATGCACGCCACCAGTATCCGTTCAACCTTCCAGTTGACAAGAAGAAAGGGGTTCTAAAATGGTGGCAAGGGCTCCTTGGATCCAATTCGGCTGTGATACTCCCAGTGTGGTATTTTCATTTGGCCACCATGACAAACTGACGGGCATATACTTTGACAGCATCTTGAAATCAAGATATACTCCGTTTGCATGAACTCCATGCCAGAAGAACGAACAGTTTCGACGTTCACATGGTTGACTCCCATGCTATGTTCACGGCTATCAGTTCCTGCAATGACTGCAATGACTCAAATATGGCAGTATTACAAACAGAGGAAAAGGTACACACATTTGATTATTCCTAGTCCTCGATGTTTATCATCCTCATCAATGTATTGCTCAGTCTTGTTTGCATGCTAGATCAAAGCCTTTCATCAAATTTTTCAACATCAAAAACAGATTCTTCTCAAAGTCGGGTAGCACAGCCACTGAATACCCAGACGATGATGAAGACAATGCCTGGTTGGACGAGCCAAGTATTGAGGTTTTCCCACCTGAGGATTATCTTGATGTCTCCCCAAATGTTGATCTCTCATCTCAGTGCTTGGCAGCAGCTCTTTCTGAGGAACCCTCCAGTAATCTTTCAGATCTCACAGCTCAGCCTAACCTGTGCCCTGAAGAAGCCCTTGGAGAGCTGGATGATGATTTCTTGATGGATCTGTAAATTAAAAAAATTGCTGAAACAGTCATGTGAATATATCACATGGAATATCTTACCAGTAAATTACCAGTAAATTACCGCCCCTCCTATCCAATCTCTACCGGTAAATTACTGGACTTGAATATTTTCCGCAACCCTAACCATTGGCGAAAATGATTCCCTCTTTTTTCACTACCACCGTGATCCCTCCCTGTGACTTTGGCACCATCGGCGAAAATGATTCCCTCTTGTTTCACTACCCCCATGATGCCAGCACGGGGGCACCATAAAAAAAAATGATTTTTTTGTGTCTCAGCTGTCCCGTGATGTTTCTTCTTGGTAATCATACATATGTTTGTTTTTCTTACCTGTATTCCTAGACTTTACTCCTGTCTCATCTTATTTGTAATCTACTGCCTACACAAAAGAAGGCCTCAGGTTTCCAACCCCCTAGTGGGTTTCAGGGTACCATCCTGCAAAACTGTTTTTCCCACTACTTTAGTAGTGGGTTTTGGACACTGTCAGTAAAAACAATTTTTTTGTGTCTCACTACCCATGTGATGCCAACCCCACTCCTGTAACTTTGGCACCGTCGAAGAAAACGACTTTTTTGTGTCTCAGCAGTCCCATGATGCATCTCCTTTGTAATCATAAACATGTTCATTTTTCTTACCTACTCCTGGGTAGTAAAAAGAGGGGATATAGATAAAGGGGAGAGGGGGTGAGGTCTCAAAACAAAACCTACAAAGTAGCAGGCCCTGCCACGAAGCATGCTACTTAGTTTATATAACAATAGAATACACTGAAAGAGTCATCAATAATAACAGGGAGATGGGTCAGGTGACAGGGTCATGGGACGGTTGTAAAGGGAGAATGGTTTCATGGAAACAACTTTGGCTGGCTGGGAACGTGGAGACCCCAGTGGAGTATTAAAGGGACAGGTCACAGACGGCTTGTGACCTGCCGCTTACAAGTCGCAGGTGGTCACAACACTGGGTGACCTCTGCTGGGGCACAGCTGTGGGCAGGGGCATTCTGATGCGACACCCATTCCTATTCTGATGCGCTACCCACTGTTACTGTTAAGTGCGAGACAAGAAGATACGATATTTGAGACCGGAAAGTCCGACGCGGAGATTCCAACTCCAAGGGGGGCAGGACTCGGCTTCAACTTATAAGAAGTTGCGCCTCCCTCGTCAAGGTGTCCTATTTCAAGATGGAGAGACAAGAAGTTCTTGTGGAGTTCCAAGTGGAAGTTCCGACAAGACAGAGGATGGGAGTTCCGAAGAAATCACACAAAAGATGAGAGGAGTGAACTTGGTCGATATTAAACTGGAGAACACAAGTGAAAGTAACTAAGTATTTATACTGCGATATGAGGCGGTGTTTCCGATATAAGTATATGATACAGTATCAGTGCAATATCAAAGACACAGACCATAGGCGTAAAACCTAACTACTTAATATAAGATCGTAAGACATGTGAGGAATCGTAATAATGAGAGATGAAACAAATGATGTTTATAAATTGTTGAATACCGGAATGTCCGAGATGTCGAGATGGGAAGATGAAGTTGGGATGTCCACAGAGCGGAATTTCCGAGGCTTGAGAAGTTACGGTCGTAACAGTTACCTACCTACCTACTGCCTAGTACTTCCTCTTGCTGGCTGTAGCGCTTTGCGTATCACGTATTCTAGACTTGTAATCGACCAATTATCACTGTCTGATGAAAAATATCCCCATTGATCCTATCCTGTCGCCATGCGTAACTGCCATGCTGCCACCTCAACTTAATGTTGAACCACCAACGGTTTTTCCACCACCGCCAACCTTTTTATCTCCAACAAGGGCAGCAGCCCCTTCCAACATTTCGGATGTGCTCATTGCTCCCCAACAGGATGAACAGGGCCGACTCATGTTTTCTGGGTACACTTTTCACGAGTCACTGTGAGTATCATCTTGCCTATCATTGCCCTATTACATGTATTGACTCGCATTTTGTTATACCAAAGAAAAGATATCAAACGAAAGCAGCCAGTTCAGGCCGCATTGATTTCATGCAAGGTCCCTTTCCCAAAATCAGCCAACTTGGAGTGCCTGAAGGACCTTCTTGCTCAATTCTGGTATTTCTCAATCGTCGTCAGGCATATATCTTGAAACTGACTAGTTTACAGGTATCCCAGCTTCTTTGATTCACCACATGCTGATTCCCAGCCCCCCGCTGCTGGTACCATCCACTCAGGCACTTTGATCACAACACCAAATGCACATCCGAGTTTGTGTCCTGTCCATCATACAGGCCATATAAGGGATGACAATGAGGAGACGTCACTTGTAAATGAATTTGGTGTACTTGGTGCTGATGCTTATGAAGTCCTTGGCTACGATAATGATGGCAACAACAACGATGATGATGATGATGGACAAGGGCGTGATGAGGAGCATAGCAATGATAATGGCGACAAAGATGCTGAAGACGAGGGTTGTGGTGGCAGTCGACATTGACAAAAGGATTTCATGACTTTCAGACACAGGTGAGGGTTGCTGCAGCAAGGAGAGCGGAAGGCAATCAGTGTGCTGGTGGACTGAGGACACAGCATGCCATGGTGAGGGCATGCATGGGAGGTATGTCTATAATTCTAAGCTATCTTTATGAACTGACATGTAACAATGTAGGAATTTGTACAGCGAGCACTCCGCAAGGGGGAAATAAAGGACACAGTAGTCGATGAACACTCACTCTTGTGTTTCATCAATTTCTGCACGGAACGATGCAAGCGAGATTGTCAAGGGAATGATATCCCCAGCACATTTCTCGGGGCAGTTCGTGTTGTTTTGCCCTCTCTTCGGTTATTTGTAATCTTGTAATCTATACTGACTTGCCGCTTTTTTTTTATAGTCCCAACTTAAGAAACTTTTTTTCGGAGCCCTTCGGATTCGCAAGGAGCAGGCTGCTGAAACCCCCAATCTTGCACACAAATGCCCAGCAACATCTGTCATTGTCTGAGATGCCATCAAGAACCGCATGGATGAAGCTCTAGAGCAAGTAAGAAGGTGAGCACTTGAACCCCCAGGTATGGTAGTATCGTATCAGATCCAAGCTCATGACATTCTTAATAGTGGACTCATGCCTAGTGAGGATGCACCTGACATCATCGCCAACACATTTCTTGCATAGGTGATACAGGAGCAGCTGGATGTGATTGCCCTAGGTTTTCTCCAACATCGTGAATGTGTGAAATGTCTTGTCGATTCTGCAGGTCTGCCTAGTTAACCACAATGACCTTTCCTAGTACAATCAGTCATTAATGGCCACCTTGCCTGGACAGCCCAGAATGCAACAGGAAACCGTGGTGATGACTTTTGTGCCCTCAAGCTTGCGGAGCTCCAGCCGTATACAATGCTCCATCCAAACAAAGAAACTGCAATGTTCTCCATGTTAGGACTGCAAGGCAAAGAAAAGGCGGGGAGGCGAGGCATGCAAACAGTAAGTTTTGCTTCACAGTTGCCTTCCACAAGTAAATTCACATTGTGTAGGTTATAAAC
Organism: Tricholoma sp. MG99; assembly: GCA_003521275.1. Taxonomy (NCBI): domain Eukaryota; kingdom Fungi; phylum Basidiomycota; class Agaricomycetes; order Agaricales; family Tricholomataceae; genus Tricholoma; species Tricholoma sp. MG99. The sequence goes on from QOVE01015235.1 coordinate 38,446, forward strand.
CCAGTGTACTTGGTCTTTATAGCCCACCTTTGGCCAGAAATGTGTCCTCTTGGCGCCTTTGCTTTCTACCATCACTATCTGCATGATGTGAAAGATATCACCAAACTCTTGAAGATTGACTGGTCCATCAACAAAAGCTGGCATCAGGTCAGGTTTCCGCCACTTTGTTCTGTATTTTTGCTCATATCCTCACAATATAGATCTGTGTCCTACATGGCCCAAAATCACCTACTACACCATATGCCGAGCAAAATCTATATATCCTCTATGTTCAGGCATTTGCAAAAGCCGGGTTTGATTCAAGAATGAAGGTCCACTTCCCATGTCACATTCTAGGGTACAAACAAGAAGCAATGGGGTAAACGCTGCTCTGTCAGCTTGCTCTTCTGTTGACTTACACCTTAACTCAGTGTTGATTCTGCGGAGACCTCTAAGCTTGGCTGGGTGTGTGGCGAAACATTCTTTGACACATATGCCCCAGCACTACCAAAGACGGCAGGTTTCTCATTGAGCAACCAGGACAATTTGATTGTTTATGTCAATTTTGATATGTAGGCAATTCTTGGTGCCCATGGGTTCAAGGCACATGAAGTGTATGATCCTGTATGGCGTCACGTCCATGTTCCGGAACAATTCTTGAGCCTCGTTTGCCCCATGGCTGAGAGTGTCCATGCAGAGATTGTCAGTGAGTGCTTTGGCAAACAAAACAAAAATGTATGTGATTGGTGCTAGGGCAGAAAAATTTGACTGGGGCTGCGAACTACTGGTCAATGATAATGATGACACGACCCTATGTTTTCCAAGTACTGTTCATTTGATTCTCACGTTATTGTTAATAGATCTAACACCTTGGACTAGTGCAGCGCTGCCATCTATGTGCTCTGCCCACAGTCAGCACTATTCAAGCTCCCTGCTCTTGTGAACAGAGATGTCCAGACATGGATGAAGACAACTTTTTGAACAGAGCTCACAGCACTGCATGCTGCTGCCGGGAGCTCCGTGGATTTAGTGCAGCTACAGAATAATGTTCTTCAGCAAGCATTGGAAGAGAATTGGTCCCTCCTACAGGATCATAAAGTGCAGATGGAGAAGCTCATGCAAATGATACAACAACACACAGCAGTACTTTCCCCCACTCAGGGATTTTCTACACAAACTTACTCTCACCGAGGTAAGGTTTCTGAATTTCGACTGCCTCGTATCTAACTCGATTTCTTACAGCTCTTATTGAACAATCAGACAGTGCTCTACTTCCTCCAGTTGAAATCTATGGATGTAGTGCCGTCTCCCATCCTGATGACAGTGGTGTATATGAAGCAGAGGACTTGACTCTTCATGCATTTGTCAATGAATCTCCACAGACAGTTACTCCTCCTCGAGCAAGATCTCAAGTTTATCTAGTGTTACCACCAGCTGCTGCTTTCACCAAGCCAGGTATGTGATTGCAACCTTCAGAATGTACTGTTGACATCCATTGTATTTTTTTAGGTCAGGCAAACCTTCTATGGCTGCCAGTTCTCAGTCAGAAGTTGGTTTGTTGGGATCAAGTATTTGCACTGGTGAAGCAGCTGGAACTACTTTGGGACTGCTGGAAGCCTTCGAAGTCCCTTGACCAGTTCAATCTCGAAGAGCTCTGGGCATGTTACAGCCTGGGAGAACCAGTTTTCAACACTGATGGAGTCCAGACTGGAATCAAGCCTCCTCTTCAACTTGTTGAGCAATACTTTCAATCTAAGTGGTGGGGATGCAGTGCAAGTGTACATTTAATTTCATATTTGTGATGGTATACTTGTTTATGTTGCTACCTTGTCAGGATCGCAAAAAATGGGAACACTTTCATGAACTTCCGGAATGGATCCTATCAGAGGTGGCTACTAGAGTCACCTCACCACTGGTCATCATTGAAGAGCTTGCAAACATCTGTAACACTACAAAGATGGGGCTCAATGCACTTTCCAACCATTTCAAGAAACTCCGCTTTGCAAACACTCACTTGCAATGTGCTACCAATCTCTCTACTCAATCTTCATTTACTTCTACATTGTCTCTATCATCTGCCCAGGAACTTTCCACAGCACGAGGACCAATGCAACTGCCTGATTCAACCACCTCACTTCCACCTGTCATATTGTCATCCTCATCTTTGGCCCCAGTACTGCCTCCAGTCTTTGAGAAGAAACGAAGAGCACCTCCAGCTGACTCCTGCCAAAAGAAAAGGAAAGCTGGTGGTTAACATGTTCAATTATATCACTAGTCATTCATATGTGTATCACCTGACTTTTTTAATATTTTGTTGTTAAACTCTCGTGTTTGAGATTGTATTTGAATAATTAGACATCTGTGCTACTATTGTGGTCTCGAAAGAATTTTGCCCTGGTACAACCTGGCCACACATGCAATACAGATATGTACTCATGTATTTTCCTGTTTTCTAACCTCTTCTCTTAGGAAAACACTGAGAATGTCTCAGATGACACTCAGCCAACCTGTTAGAACCGAGGTCATACCTCCAGGTCACAGGGTCAAAGGAGCCTGATGGGCACTGTTGACTGATCGAGAGAGACTCAGTGTGCACCACTGAGCTCAATGAGAACGAGGATCCTTGGAGTCGGTACCAAGGATCAAGTACGAGTAACGATTCACAACCAAGGGCTTCTTGGTTGTTACTTAGTCGTGAACCAGAGATGTAACCAAGGTGTAGATAAACTAAGGTTAAACTGTAGATACATGAGAGGTATCGACAGTTTATATACTTGTCTAAGAGTCCTAATCGAGAAGCTGTGAAGTGAGAGTCATCGAATGGAACAGCATCTAAGAATAACAATGAGTCGAGAGGAATCAAGAGGAATTGATATGAATCAGAATCAGTCAGATAAGAATCAGAAAGAGTCAGGACGAGTCGATACAAGTCATGACACATCAAGCTGTCAATCAATAGAGTCAGAGATGAAACAATATGACACATAGCAGCATATCTGGAATCGATGTGGAACCTCATCAGAGGTAAGCTATTAATAGCATGGTCGGGATCAAATGTGGAATCGTATGGGTGCTGTCTTGGAATGGAGGCGAGTCGAGAGGGATCAAGACGAGTCTCCGTGACTCAACGAAGAGTCGATACAGATCGTGATGAGTTGAGGATCATATGAGGATGAGTATATGCATTCATATACGAAGCTGTAGAGATGCTGGAGGACAAATGTATGCGTGTGTACATGAGGCTGGAGGAATCAGAAGTGCCCGTTGATGTGAAACACGTGTCGAGCGAGGGAACAGAGTGTGCGAGGGAGATGAGCACCAGTGGCGAATTGGCATGTGGGCACATGGTGGGTTGTCACATGTCAAAGGTTACAACAATGAAATGAAAAGTTGTAACACAACCAACATGGGCATAACAGGGCTTTGGGAGGTTGCCATTTTGTTTTTATGTGTCTCATTACTGACCGTGGCATCTACTATCACTGTTACGACTGTAACTTCTCAAAACATCGGACATTCCGATTTTCCAGTTTCTTACACTAAATGGACCTCCGGTTACTCACTTATCACACTCATCATTCGTTTCA
>QOVE01015236.1:0-10152 GCA_003521275.1 Tricholoma sp. MG99
CTGCGTATGAAACAGAAAGAACAAGATGGGAATCGTGGAAATACGAGCTATATAAATGCTATGGTCACTAAGCAATGCTAGTGAGGAGGGCTTACATCTTCAAGAAGCAAAGAGCGTACCATCCACAGCATGTTACCAGTGCTTATCTATCCCCTAGACACCCCTAGACATATGAAACCATTCTGGTCGCTTGCCCATGTCAATCGCCTGATAAAGCGATTCGATGAGCTCAGAATTATGGGCGGGCTCCATGTCTTCTGCATTCAAATTGGTCGCTACATCAAAACACATCGATTGGCAGTAGGTCTCCATTGGATTACGAATGATCGTAATGCGACGGTAATTGGGAGGTAGTCTCAAACCGATGGCCTTCCAAGCAGCGCGGTGCCTGTAATCGATGTATTCTCCTGGGAGAATGTTGTGTGCTTCTGCCCAGGCGGCCAGGTCTGCTAGCGTGACTAGGAACCCAAAGACTTGGGCAGGAACTTGACGCTTCTTGTACAACGGTGGCGCAGGTGGCACTACCCACTCATCATCTTGTTTCGAGTCTGTAGACCTGGAGCGTAAAGTGAGCGGTAGCTTATCGCATGTAAGAAAATTCCCCAAACCTACACCTGCGTCCGTACCCCATGCGACTTGCGAGTAACGTCGTTGTTCAATATTTTCTGTAAGAACTCTGTGTCCGTGCAATTCCATATCTGGAACGCGGAGATACATGTAGAAGATGGATAGGAAGCGTCTCCCCTTCGTGTCGCCCGAGCTACAACAAAATATCAGTCAGTTGAAAGAAAAAAGAACGACGTAAATGTCGATAGACCTACCTATGACTTGACGTATTCGCACCTCGTCCAATCGACCCCCGTCCCTCAGCTCCCACGAATCCACCAACATCTGTTTCAAAGGAGTGTCTCTCCCCGTATCTCTATCTCATGCACCCATAGCGCCTGCGTTTTTCGCACACGACTGTGTCCAATCGACGACAAGCCTGCACCACACCATTGACGCCCTCGGCGAGACGGGTGAACAGGAGAGGCGCACATAAACGTTGGTAGGTGGAGGCGCTGGCAGGAATGGGACGCATGGCAGCCATAGCAATGGGTGGTGCGAGATCTGAGGCAGAGGTGGTGGATGGCGGCCGAGGAAACAACTGAGAGTGAAAAGTAGTGCTGTGCATGGATTTAAAGCGAGTAGACCAATTTGCGATCGAATTCCACGATTCACCGCCTTACTTTAGAGAGCAAACTGAGATATCAGTAGAGGTGAAGAGAGTCGATCGACACTGTCGCAAGTGTTGTTGTTGAACGTTGAACCGTTGAGTTTAAGGCCAGTGGAGTCGTCCGACGTTGACGTCGATGTCAGCCTCAAGAAGCATAACCCCAAGGATGTCACGGAGCGAGTGTTGGACAATACATTACGATACCGGGCTTGGAAAAGCCGTACGTCACGGTAGCGTATCGTCCGACTCGCTGGAGCGCTACAGAAGTATGCTTGCGTTTAGCCAGGTTGGTGGGGTTAGGTTATGACAATGCCTAAGACTCGGACTCGTCGGTTCCAGCCAGACGAAATATCACCCAGCTGCAGTGCAATACGCGTCGTCCGATAGAGCAATAGGTAGATAGAATAACCTGTAGGGTAACTTGACTAGGTGAGCGCGTGCGGTGATCATATGACTCGTAATATTAGCAATTTGGGAAAAGGGGATGGGAGATTGTGGACATGGTGGAAAGCGGACGGCAGCAGGACGGAAATGAGAGAAGGGGAAATTACGGGGGTAGTGATTGTAACTTAGCGAGGGACACAACTGTGTCAGAGATCTCGATGATTAATCTGAGAGGATGGAAATGGAGGCTGCCGCGGTCTGATTATTTGAAGTTTAGTTTTGAAATGATCACTTGATGATAACCGTTTAATAGCGGGGATCCGCGGAGCGAATAAGACACCGGGAAGAAGGGGTTTGAACAGATGAATAGAACGAGCTTGAGATAGTGATAGTAGGTGGATAGATACGAACGACACGCGTGACGCGTCCCTTTGCGTGTACTGTGCAGAATAGAGCTCAAACGTTCAAATTTCAAACGTTCACTGTGGTTCACTGTTCAGGGTCAGTGCACACGCCGCGCGCGTCCGATGGGTAAGGACGAGTAACGTGATTTAATATCATTGATACACATATTCCCCATATAGCAAATTAGCAATATCATTATGCACGGACCACGTAATGAAATAACTTCCACTTGGTAAACTACGTGTTCAGGAATTACCAGCAGGTCCAATCCGTTCCCACTGGCCGAAACTGGTGGGACCTCTGGGCTGTGCACTATAAATCGCGAAAACCTTCAGCCGCAAAGCCGGATCGGATCCAGCCCTTGATACTGTTGCTGGACTCATAAACGTGACGATCATGTAAATTACTCTGTCTGAAAGTCTCCTGTCGTTCGGATCCTCTCGTGCTCTCTGCCATGGCTCTGCCCTTGCTCGTCGCTACCCTCGTCTTATCTGTCACTCTCCTTGCTTATCTCCGTGCAAAACTACGTATCTCGCCTAACCTACCACCCGGGCCCCCTAAAGACAGCTGGTTATTCGGTAACTCTCTCCCCAAAGCATTGTACGTCTTCCCTTCTTCCCTTCTCCCCTCCGTCATCCTAGAATTCTAACAATACCCACCAACAGCGCGTACCGTAAATTCGAGCAATGGACACAGAAATACGGTCCCGTCTTCTCCCTCCGCCAAGGGTTGGAGACCATTATCGTCGTAGGGAGAGTACAAGCCGCCATCGACATCATGGAGAGGGAAGGCGCGTACACGCTCGATAGGCCACGCTCAATCTCCGTCGGGGAGACGCTATCGGGCGGGATGAGGACCTTGTTGATGCCTGCGGGCGAGCAATTCAAGAAGATGCGCAGGTCGGTGTTACGCGTTTATTTGCGATTTACATAATGGTCATAGGGCGAGGTAGGGCGCTGTATGTTCATCTTCAGCCGAAGATAGTACAGAGCTACGCACTCATCCTAGCAAAGAACGCACGGCAACATATCCTCGACATTCTCGATGACCCCGAGCGGCACCAAGACCACGCAAAGCGGTGCGCCCTCCCTCCCCTGTTAACCCTCACTAACCGCTCACACACAGCTACTCCGCCTCAATCGTAATGGCACTCGCCTACGGCAAAACCCCACACACCTACACAGACCCGGATGTCCTCGCCGTCAACCGCTGCCTCACCCGTCTTGGCATCAACCTCTGCCCAGGGCGCTGGAAAGTCGACATATTCCCAATTCTGCGTCATGTCCCCGGGTACCTCAAGGAGCTCCAGGACGGCCACGAGGAGGAGCTCGCGCTGTTCAAGGATCAGCTTTCCCAGGTCCAGCAAAAAATCGTACGTATCCCTCACTTTTCCACATCCTACGCTCACACGTATGCAGAACCAAAACACCTCAACACCACCCTCATTCGCCAAATACCTCCTGGAGAACCAAAACACGCTCGCCCTCACAATTGACCAAACAGCCTACCTTGCCGGCTCTGTCTTCGGCGCAGGCTCAGACACCACCGCCAGCGCCATCTCTATCGGTGTACTCGCCGCTGCCTGCTTTCCCGAAGAGGCGAGGAGGGTAAAGGAGGAGCTTGAGAGTGTTGTTGGGGCAGGGAGGGCGCCGACGTTGGCGGATCAGGATGCCTTGCCGAGGACGTACGCGTTTGTGATGGAGACGTTCAGGTGGAGGCCTGTTAGTGCCGGTGGTGCGTCTCTCCCTTGCCGTTTCTATCTTTCGTGTACTTACCCTGGGTATAGGTTTTGCACATAAAGCGACGAAAGACCTGATATGGAACGACTACCTCATCCCCAAGGGGTCTACGCTCATAGGCAACATCTGGTATGCCCCCGTTTCCTTCCGCCTATACAATGCTAACAAATGATGCAACAGGTCTGTACACCGTGACCCAGCGTATTTCCCCGACCCTGAATCCTTCAACCCTTCACGATGGATCAACGAAGAAGGAATGATCCGTGAGGACCTAAGGACGTTTGGGTTTGGGTTCGGGAGGAGGGTGTGTCCGGGGCAGTACATCGCTTTTGCGTGAGTCTCCTTAGACATGGTTATGCTATCGTTATTTAATCTGATATGCGTACGCGTTGCAGCTCGGTATTTCTCAATACAGCCCTCATCCAGTGGGCCTTCACCATCACGCAGGACCCGAAGCACCCAATTGATCCTTGGGCATTCACAGAGTCGGCGAATACGCATCCCCTGCCGTTTAAGGTGTGCTGGGAGCCGAGGAGGGGCGTTAGGGACATGGTGGAGGAGTATGGGACTTGAGTGGCGCGTGTTGGAGGGGGAGTGTGGTGTACAAAGACTCAAGGAGGCGGGTGTGTAATCGCTGTTTTTATTTCGTGGGTGGTTATAGTCTCGAGTGTAACAGTAGTTCCATCATGATTTAGGCATAGAGTTAGCTGCTCCTACATAGACACTGTGTACAAGTTCCAAATTTGCCGTTATTCCGACTCAATAAAATTAGTCACATTACGTTTCGTCTTCGACATCTTGAACTTGAATCTCAATCTTCTGAGTCAAATCCCCTCGAGCAGCGACTGGTAACCGCAGCAATACGCTCGGAGCGCATCCGATTCACCTACAATAGCCCTCGTCAAATCTTCATTACAAAACCATTTCTATCTCACTCTGCCTATGCAGTGGGTACCTCGTCACACCTTCGGTGGTTCGAGGGTTCATGTCCGAGTCACTCCATGATCCACAAGGAACTTTCTGTTGGTCCAGTCAGCGAGATAGATTCTTGGCTGTCCACATCGGATCACTCATGGCGTTTTGGCCCTTTCGATTCTGAAGGTTACCGTTTGGCGTGTACCGCCCTCTAGGACTTTCGTCAGTACACCACCAAAACGCTAGCATTGCTAAATATTTTTAGATAAAGCTGTCGCAATCGGCATTCACTAGTCACTGCTCTAGAAGAGAATGTAACGTAGGGCAGTGATTGTTGGTAAGACGGGTACCGCCATGAAGCTTGTATATGTTATAACGAAGCGATGCATTAAGGTACATTGCTTCCGAGTCCATGTCGTATACCACAGCAAAACTGGTCATGAGCGTCCTGAGCGCCTTCCTAAATCAATCGCGAACAAACATATGTCATGATGGGGAATAACATTCCAGCCTAGCTATACACGGTGCTGAAAAGAAGACCAGGATATAACCAGCGACATAACAAACATAACTGTAAGGCCCTGTATGTTACTAACTACTAAGTAGGTGCAGAATGCGAGTAAGTCGTGAAAGATCTCTGAAATCGATTTGTATTAGTGTAGAAGCGCAATTCGAACGAAAGGTTATGGCTAAATGATCGGGATAGAATTCAGTGGTTTGTCGTGTCAATTGACCTGCAAGTTGGAGGAAATAGTTCTATAAATTGAGTGTCTGGTTCATGTTCTAACCGCCAATAAAATGAGGGACGCTCAGCATGTGAATGGTAAGGACGCACAAGAGGCAAAGGGCTAGAGACCTTTGATGTAAAAACGAACATTAGAAATTTGTAGCACAGTGAGCAGGAAGGGCAAGAACAAACTTGAGGAGCAGCAATCGGTCCAAAGTCCTCGGGACCTTCCCACTCCTTCTTTAACCTCTTGGATAGAGCTCGAAAACTGCCGCTGGGTACAAAGTGATGAGTGAATATCAAGGTGGCATAGAGGATGAGCAGATCGTTACGTAGTCTTGCGCATAAAGTGTTTCAGTGTCGGGCGCGGCTCCTTCTCTGGAAAGACCCGTTAGAATCAAATCCAGCGGCCTAATACGACATTTTACGAACTCAGCAACGTGACAATCACCTGAGGAACAGAACACCTGTGAGATACTTACACCGTGATCTTTGTATAGACCACTCACGTCAGTCATGGATGACCCGTCTGCTGCCTCATACGCCTTCTGGTTCTCCTTGCAAGCCGATATGCATATCTGAGAAGACAAAAAACAATCAACCACATGAGTGGAGACGTTAAAGAAAGCTCGATGTGACGCACCATATTATGGGACCATTCCGTACGGGTGCAATACCCATCACAAACAAGTTTCTCGGTTATCTGGTTACGACGGGCGGACACCACAGTAAGTGGAGACAATGCAGAGAGGAGGCGATCCCCTCGCTTGTGAAATGATTCCAAAACTACGGTAGTTAGCATATAGGATTATAACCGAAATCAAATTAAGGCATACCTCGACGTATAGCTCGACGCCCTGGAGATATCAGTCATGGTCTGATACTCTTGGATATAATTATGGGCCTCACATAAACTGGTGATCGCATAAACTCTGTTGCAACGGAAATGCTCAAGACCTACAAGGACATATATATAGATGTGAGAGTGAAAGTAGCAAAAGTGCGTACCAAGCAAATTGCCGGAGTGGCAAGAGTCGAAGATAGCCTATGAAGGTATATCAGAAAGTGCGATCGTTAGGTAATCACGGGTATATACGTACCACTAAATGACTATTCGGAGACAAGTGGTTAACTAAGTATTCCTTTAGGATCTATCCGGAGAAGATAGGTAATTGATATTGACTCTATAAGTGGTCTCACGTACATTGTCCGGGATGCAGTTCTCGTAACCGTCCTCAGGATTTTCGCCATATCCTGCTAGCGGTTTGGAGTCGGACGCCAGAATGCCTGGGTAATGTCACTTGGATTCAGCATCCTCAGAAAAGTCGAACTGACATTCATGTTTCCTCGCTTCTTCGTCATCGCCTCTAGGGGGGAGCTGGGCACTATGTCCAGCATCTTGACTGGTTCAGTACATAGATCTACGAGGAAAAGGGAAAAATCATACAATAAAAGAAATAGCGGGTGTGGCTCGTTTGGTTGTTGAGGAATCGTTTGAGTTCATTCATCTACAGCGATCGTGTTAGCGCCGTAATATGTATGCAGGTGTATCATTACATACGATATTGCTGCACGTTGGCTGAATTTCCTCGGCGCCGCCCTTCTTATCCGTTAGCACAACGATATCTGTTTCCTTGTAGCCAAAGCAATCTATAGTGGGAGGCAATCGAAGATGAGATGAGTACATCAATAAATCCAGTATTTTGGCTTACCGATAAGGAGTTTCCGCATCTTCTCTACGTCCATCTGTGCGCCAACGAGCGGTTCCATGCCCATGGCAGAACTGACTGCGATTAGAAGAGCCTTCTTCTTCCGAAAAGATGGTTTCAGGAAAGCCCACGCATATCGTACTAAAAGCTACATAATATTAGCAAATGAATCCGGCCAATGATATCTGGCCTGAGCACTCACAAAAGGATGGAGCTTCTTCTTCTGAGTAGAATCCGAGGCACCTGGCATGCACCTGGAGGGAATGCTCAGAAATAAATCTGCATATATGTAAAGTCATTAGTGTTAATGTTGCAGCCTCAGTTCGCAGTTTCCCGATTCCCTACCTTTATACTTCCGCCGTGGATGTTGGAAGCAAGATCCCCAGGAATATCAGCGCTAAAAATCGTCAAACGTTCAACTAAAAGGAGAGAAAATAGACTATAGTAGGTAGAACAACTTGATTAACGGGATAAAATACGTTCAGCAGCGACTGGCGGGGAATGAAGCTCGAGAGGCGATGATGTGAAGTAGTATTTATGTGCAAACTTTGTCGGAGGCTGTACACCGGGCCGGTCGGTGTGCCTGCCACCACAGCTTATAGACCCGCCTTGAAAAATGCCTCGTGGCGCGCTGAATCATTACGAGACTGGGCCCAGGTGTGGAAATGTCAAGAGGTGAGCCTCGTGTACTATAGTAGTATTTCACTGCCCAAACCTTTTATACACATGCTGCAACGTGTTTTTTTGACGAACCTTTGAGTTCCAACAAATCGTCACGATACGGCTTACTGGAGGTAAATCCTTTACCTTTTTTTTGTAGACAATACCTTCCAAATCCCGCTTGACTGGGACTCTTGGAGTCCCGCCAATTTTTACTGTGTCAATTATAAATTGTCGTCTGACGTTACAAGTGGTATGACAACCTACAGAGTATGGGACCTAGCTTTAGGCTCCTGATCATCGTCCTTGCCTCAACAATTTTCTGGGAGCTCTGGAGCTTGGGGAGGGAACATCTGTCACTGAGGCATGATGTAATGATGAGGCTATCCCAGTCGCCGTGAAAACACACGTAGTTTTGGAGTGCATCGGCGCCCAAAAGACCCATCAGGCTCCGAGTTTCAAGCTGCACTCTTCAAAGACGGAGCTTCAAATCACGGCACTTTGCGATACTGTAACTCAGGCTGTAGCTCCATTCATGACCTAGTCTACCGCTCAACTACCGCTGAGTCGGCGCTGACGACGTCACGACAAGGGTTCGGCCAGACTAGGCACATTACTTAATTTCGCGCTAGACGTCGCAGGATGGAACGGCATAAAAAGCCGAGGACTGACGGTGGCCCAACGTAGAAGTACTTGAGAGGAGACTTCGCAGCTGTGCACCAACATTGTATGATGCCAACATGCATTGTTCTCTTTATGGTGATTAAGTAATTGATTTGTGTGACCTTACCATTAGGTAATTTGTTTTTTCCTTCTCAGTGACTAACGAGTCACACGATGTCTTGGCTGCGACGCTCAGAGTTTCTTCGAAAAATAGCAGCCTTTGAATCTCTGCTGAAACTAATATACATTCCTCCCGACCAAACAGAAGAACAGGTACGCGAGCTTGTTGTCCTCACAATTGTGACACTTATTTTTTTGGGCGGCTACAGAAGCATAGTAACTATAAGAAATAAAATGCGCCAAAACAGCCAGTAAAGGAGGCCTCAACAATCGCCGTGTGCAAAAAAGTATGTTCTCGCCACTATGCAAAAAGATTCCAACTCACAGGTTCTTCGTCAGCTCGACGAAGCAAATCATAAATCCATCGTCAACCTCTTGAAGACGCCTTCACAAGGCCGGGACCGGTTTCTGCTCACAAAGGAGAGCGCAAAGCGCCGTACTCCGAAGACGAAGACGAAAGTGAGGATGATGTCAGGATAGGACATTGACGCCGACCTCCAGGACGAGGATCTGGAGATGCTCGCATCAGCCCTGTGCGAGAAGCTGCACGCTTGCATGGCCGCACTGTGCCGGGGTGTGTGAGTGCAGAGACGCATGACCGGGATGAGCTCCTCGAGCAGCCCCGACGACTGCGGATAGCGACGAAGGTGAACATACAACAGGTGGAGGTGAAGGCGAAAGCGAAGAGCATGGAGAATGATAAGTGAGAGAACCGGGCATTTCACGAAGGTTCGTACAGCCTTTGTATTTTTTCGTGACTTTCTAACAAGCTGGTATGTTCTATATAGATCCAAATAGTAATCCCTGATAAACGACACGCCAACCTCTAGCACTCACATCCATGGCGTTCTCCAGTATAGCAGATGCCTCCACCTCCACCTAATCCACCACCTTTACACCTCCAACCTGCAACAAGCTCGCCGCCCGCCCGGACACGCTCCTTTGAACTTTCCTCAGCTCTGCCAGTGCTACATGCTCGGCGGATGGCCTGCTTGAATGTGGTACTTCTGACCTCACAAACCCATCTTCCCTTCTCAATACCAATGTCGCAAGCTCATTCGCAAATTCCTCCACCTGGTGGACGGATTCAAAATTCCTCAAAACTTCTATTTTGGGTGCCAACTTGGAATCGTCCTGGATTATGCTGGCCAAGGAACAGCTGTATGATTGTCCATGGGTTTTCTTTCTACACGTCTTGAATTCGATGATTTTGTACACGATACTTCGTTGCAGGAGTGCAAAGCTCACAACAAAGATACATAGTAATACTTTGACTACATCGAATTTTGTATTTTTATTTTGCATTCAATACAAATACACGGTAATTTTCCTTAGCCATCCTACATATATACTGGGGACGTCGGCGGACCAGATGAAGGGACGCCAACACCGATCGTGGCGATGATGATGGAGCGTAAGATTGAATGCGGGAAGCGGGCAGTAGTCAGCGAGTATGCGAGGTCAACAGCGCGCCGAGGGGCGAAGAGCCGAAAGCTAGAAACAAGAGCAAATAAGACAGCGCAGGGACATAACCATCGCCCATCTTGCATGTGAGCACGCTAGAACACGCCAGACGAACACCCGCCATGACGCCAACGCAGTGCAGTGGGACCA
>QOVE01015243.1:0-24570 GCA_003521275.1 Tricholoma sp. MG99
AACCACCACCAGCACCTCCTGAACAGCAGCACTGGTCTCCAGGCCAACCTACCACTCCCCAGCTGAGTCCCCAGCCCCTCTCTTCACATCCTGAACATCCTCCCAGCACCACCACATCATCGTCAACAATGGTGCCCACAGCTGCTGCAACCTCCCCCAAAACGTCGACCTGGACTACAGCCAGCACCCAGCCAGCTAACCCCACCTTTGAGATGGCTAACCACACCGTAAACGGCATACAGAGGCAGTTGATAGCCCAGCAAACGGCATTACATGCCCATGTGCCCACACATTTGTTAGAATGTGCCATCTGCCCAACAGACAAGTTCTGCCGGCCCTCCCCTTGTCAACAACGACCCAGGCGCACTCCCACACCTCCCAGCTCACCCCTGCTTGACCCCCTTGCCCCCGTTCTGCCATATGAACCCACCACAGCGCCTCACATGTCTACATGGCCTGCCACATCATCAACAACATGTGCGTCAATAACAGCTGTACCCTCTCCTCTGCCTCACTTTGGTACACAGACCATGGCCCCAAAACGAAGGAGCATACCCCCCAGCGTGTCACAGACCCCCCCGGATGCATCCCCACCCCCGGCTTGTCCCAGACCTCCCATAAGTGCGCCGTTTTGGCGTCGTCTGTCTGGTACACCCCGCCCACATCACCAATGATGCTGTATGTGTCTGATCACACCCTCCATCCACCTCCTGCATCCTGTCCATCACCCATCCGCCCCAGCTCACCCCAGCTCAGCCCTAGAGGAGCCGTTTCGCCATCCCCCTCATCATTCATGGCTGCCAGCATGTCTGAGAACCCCCCTGCTGCCGTTTTACCACCCCTGCCTTTCGTTGAACCCATGTTGAGCTCTGTACCACCATGTTCGACACCAGTACCCACTTGTCTCAACTGGGCTGAGGATACTGCATCGATGCCAGCCCTGCCCATCATGTACCCGCCACCACAGAATCTCTCAGCCCTGAAGACAAGCCATGCACAGCCATTTGGGACCCTACGACAATGAGTTCGATGACGATGAGCTCCACCCCCTTCTGTTATACCCTCACGACAATTCTTTAATTCATCTTACATTTCTCCACTGCATACTCAGCCTTTCATCACCTGGCGTCATCCCTCTGGTATTGGCCCTGGCAAACCTGTCATCATTGTTCCTTCTGGAACCACAGCTCCTGCTCCTACACCTGTTCCTCCAGTTCTGAAGCTTGACTGGGACCAGGATCCACGCCTTGTCAATCTGAGCCAGGCTCTATGTGCTTTGGGATGGACACCACCATCATGATGTTGAGCCTTTCATTTTTATTTCACATCTTAACTGCATATATTATCATTGGACATCCTTTCACTGCACATACCATTACATGTCATTTTCTCTGTTTTCTGGCATCTAGAGTTCTGGTGGCAATGAGGGCATTGCCATTGTGTTGGTGGGCACATGTAGCCATGCACCCAGGTGTGCACAGCAGCCACATACAGTCATGTGACCCATATGGTCACGTGTGCACATGTTCATGTTTGTGTAGAGTAGACATGCTTGTCCTTAGCCTTAGCTTAGCCTTAGCCTTGCTATACACCACCTTTGCCATTGCTTTGGTGTCTCCGTCTGAGTCTGAGCCTGTCCCAGTGAGACTGGATGGCTCCACCACATCAGACCAGATGCCTTCCCTCTGCACCATACAGCTTTAAGGAACCTTAGCTTTTCTCTGAGACGTGTTGTGCCACTATGTTTGTCGTCCATCCCTGAGCCCAAGCAGAAGGTGTTAGAACCGAGGTCATACCTCCAGGTCACAGGGTCAAAGGAGCCCGACGGGCACCATCGGGGTCAGGACTGATTGAGAGAGAGACTCGGTGCGCACCACCGAGGTCGACGAGAACGAGGATCCTTGGAGTCGCTACCAAGGATCGAGTATGAGTTACAATTCACAACCAAGGGTCTTTTAGTTGTTACTTAGTCGAGAACCGGAGATATAACCAAGGGTTAGATAAACTAGGTTAAACTGTAGATACATGAGAGGTATCGACAGTTTATATACTTGTCTAAGGGTCCACATTCAGTATCATATCGAATAAGAGTCAACTATGAAACAGTATCTAAGAATAGAGATGAGTCGAGATGAATTGAGATGAATTGAGACGAATCAGAATAAGTCAGATAAGAATCAAAAAGAGTCAGGACAAGTCGGTACGAGTCATGACGCATCAAGCTGTCAATCAATAGAGTCAGAGATGAAATGATATGACATGTAGCAGCATATCTGGAATTGATGTGATACCTCATCAGAGGTAAGCTATTAATAGCATAATCGGGATCGAATGTGGGATCGTATGTGCGCTGTCTCAAGAGTAGAGACAAGTCGAGAGGGATAGAGACGAGTCTCCATGACTCAATGAAGAGTCGATATGGGTCGTGGCGAGTTGAGGATCCTATGAGGATGTCCGAGTTGTAAGGATGAGTATACGTGTTCGTATACGAAGCAGTAGAGATGCTGGAGGACAAATGTATGTGTGTGTACATGAGGCCGGAGGAATCAGAAGTGCGTGTTGATGTGAAATGCGTGTCGAGCGAGGGAACAGAGCGAGATGAGCACAAGTGGCAAATTGGCACGTGGGCGCATGGCGGGTCGTCACGTGTCAAAGGTTACAACGAGGAAATGAAAAGTTGTAACATTACCCCCATCTTATCCTTGAAGTCCCCTGACTTCAAACCTTTCTAACTTCTTTCCTTAACCTCAATGTGCGAGGTCTCGTTCATCAACAACCGAATTGATCAATTAGACCAAAAGTATCATTGTAGATACAAGCATGTCTGTGTAAGGGTTGAGGTGACGAAATTGTTGTTGACAGCATCTGTGGCAACGGTCTAGTAGGTGTTGTCCTTCGTGTAGTAGGTGGTGGCGGAGAAGTAGACCGCATTTGTGCTTCATTAAAATATACCAGTGATAATCTGCACAAGTTTGGGCAAGCAGTGTATCTCAGGAAATGTACACGTGGGGGCCCGTTTGGGAGATAGACTGGTTCAGGTATATCGAATTGTGATAAGGGAATTCCATTTTCTTCATCGTAAATGCTGGAGTTGTGGTTGAAAACCACGGGGTCGATTGGTGAGTGTGGGCGAGACTCTGCTTGCGTTTGGAAGTGACGGGCGAGGATGATGATTCCAATAGCGATGAAGGCATTAACGGCCAGGGCAATGAGAGCAGAGATGCCAAAAGTCAGAGTGTTGTTCATTCTGGTGTAAGTTGGGGAAGTTCCTGGGTCGTCATCAAGTCCTTTCTTCGTTTATATGTTGAATTTCTCAGGGGCATTCCTGATTTGAAATGAGTTTGGTCAGTTCCGGTTGATCGATCATGATCGTGTTCCAATCAATTTTCGGTTTCAAAAGAGTTGGGATCGTCCGCAAATGAATGTGATCATGTCCATGATCTGGTTTTCATTTGGAATTTCGGTA
Organism: Tricholoma sp. MG99; assembly: GCA_003521275.1. Taxonomy (NCBI): domain Eukaryota; kingdom Fungi; phylum Basidiomycota; class Agaricomycetes; order Agaricales; family Tricholomataceae; genus Tricholoma; species Tricholoma sp. MG99. The sequence goes on from QOVE01015243.1 coordinate 3,467, forward strand.
AAATCGGGTCTTTGGGTTCGTTCCAAGGAGTGTCTTCTGTAGAAAGTTGTTGTAAAACCAAAAATTTCGGTGTCCAAGGGGTTGTCCTTGAGGAACAAGTGAAATTTCGTTGCGAAAATTGAGAAATAAAATTCTTTCGCTTTGCATTATTTCGTCGTTCATTCCTCACGTTATAGGTGTCTTTACCCCCCTCTTAAAATTCTTGTCACGCCCTCGTGACATAAAGTCCGGAAAAGAAACATTTCCAGCAATCTTCATGGTTCGTTCGTCTTCAAAAGGTTCAGAGGATAAAATCACGTGATGTCTTCGGTGATAATCCTTAAAGGGAATCGTCGGTTTCAGGAAGTGAATAAGATCGTCGGCGCGCGTTCTTGTAGGAAGTAAGTTTGTTCCCTAATCAATACTGAGTTTCTTGGATTCGAGAGATGGTCTTCCTTGGGTATGGAGGTCCTCCTGCTTGTCATTCGAAGGATTTCGTCCAACACATTCATCAGCAGAGGTCGGTCTTTCCTTGGGTCGAATCTTCATCAAATATCAATCGTATTGTGGCGCGGTCTTCTTCGAATCAAGGTCAGTGAAGATCTCGATCTTCCTTGGGTAATTCATTGTTGGCATAGAAGGGATGATGTCCTTCTTCTCTTGTTAATGTAATCATTCGTTTTGATCTTCTTTGGTCAAGATGTCTGTTAGGCGAGAGATCTGAACTTTGAACTATGTTCGTTAGCTCCATTGTGTAGATGAACGGGTGCAGTGATGTGGCCTTCATCTTTATCTTGAATGAATTAACCTCTAGTGTGAGTTCTCCAGTCGTCAATGGGAGTGAAGTCTTTTCTTGATCGTAGATCGGGTGGCTCCATAAGGAGGTCTGTCAGGATTCTGTCTGAGAGTCGAATGTCGTCCTTTCAGAATGTCTGTCGGATGTAAACCAGGGATTTGCAGTGTGAATCTTCCTCGGGTCGAGGTCGTCGTAGACCTATAAGTTCTTTATCATTGTCATCTTCGGAGAGCCCTTCTTGAAGGTAAACTCCTAGTCATAGTATCCTTCTACAAAGGCATCGTCTTTGTCTTGAAGCATCCTCCTCGAGGATAGTCTTCAAAGTATGGTATCCCTCCACAAGGGCATCATCTTTTAGCCAAGTCGAAGTCTGCACTTGCAGATTCAAATGTTGAACCTTCCGCTGTCCAAGGTGCTTTGTACTTCTTGAAGGGCATAGCCTAGTCGGTTGTTCTTTGCGGGTAGAACTTTAAACCTTCCGCATCTTGAGATGTTGTAGCATCAAGTTCGTATTTCGCAGATTCTCGGGTCAAACCTTCTGTGTAAATCTGTTTCATTTTGGAGAAGTGCTCGAACTTCTTGTGATCTAGAATCCATTGTTTCTTCGAGGGGCAATCCTCCTTGTAGCGTATCTTCTTTGAATCAAAGGCGTTATCTTGCAATTAAGCTGAGTGGCCTTTCTTGTTGTTTCACGGTTTCGAGATCCTTCCATGAAGGTCTCCTATCTTTGGGTAGTGGATTCACATTGTGAACCTTCCACAGTTCTTGTTCGTTATGAATCTTCCCTATATGTGGTTTCGCCGAGCGAATCACCACAGTCGGTACTGGTTCAATCCTTTGGTGGTCATATAGGAGGCTTCCTATCTATTGGCGTCGTCTTCTTCAGCACGGATTCGTAGTGCGAACCTTCTGCTAATTGTCTCCTGGTAACTTCAGAGGTATTCTCTGAGTTCTTGGGCAGTTCTTCTGGTCTTCATCAAGTGTATTTGCTGCGCGAACCTTACACTGATCTGGTCATCGGTTGTATGACTACAGAGGGATTCTCTGAGTCCATTCGGTGGATGTTTGATTACTTTACTAAGTGAATTCGCAACGCAAACCTTTCACTAGTTTCATTGGGTGTCTTGGATAACCATGGAGGTACTCTCCATGTTCGCGTTCAGGTATTGGTCATGACTATAGGAGGCTTTCCTAATGTCGATAGTGGTTCGTTTAACGTCTCAGCGGATGATGTGGTCGATCTTCAAAGAATCTATCTTCGGAGGTGTCCTAGCAGTTGCTAGCGTACAACCAGAGGTTTGTTCAGGAGGCTTTCCTGTTCTATCGTTTAATGTCTCACTGGACGATGTGGGGTGATTCTCAATAGTTGCGGGTTTGGAATTCGGTGATCAAACAGTGATTGATCGAGAGGCTTTCTCGGTTCAGAGGTTAAGTAACCGGAGAAGTAAAGTTCACTGGGTCAGAGGGTTATGATGATCGTCAAGCCAAGGCTTTAGATCCATCAACTGTGGTGAATACCAATGGGTCTTCGTTTAAACGTCCAAGGGACAGGTAGCCGAAAGGTGAACCTAACGGGTCGTGGTAACCAAGAGGCTTTCTTGGGTCTCGTTTAATGTCGCAGCGGACTGGAGTGTTGGGGAATTCGGGGATCAAGATGCTTTCTTCGATCTTCAATATGTAACCGTCCTTCAGACATAAGTCTTGACAGGTCAATAGCCGAAAGGCAAAGCCAATCAGGTCAGGCCAAAGTATTCTTTGGGTTGTACAGGTTGTGGTTGTTGGGTGGAAGTAAACTCTGGGCCAAGTTATCCAGATGTTCAGTCTTCAGGTGTTTCCATTTATTCCAAGTGACGGTGCACTGTGGCTGTTCATTCCTAGTGACGGTGCACTGTATGCATTCCGAATCTTTGGGTTACGCGTCAAGGCCGGTATGTGGGTTTACACTTTCCGGGTCAGTTCATTGACTCATAGTGTTTGAGGCTGAGAGGGACCATGGGATATACACGCCGTATATCAGAGCGATGAATCATGTCGCTTCTAGGATTCGTATCCTGTGACTCCCTCTTGGGAAACCATTCGCTGGATCGTAGGTGGTAGTCTGCAACTCCCTATTGGGAAACCGGTTGCTGAATTTGTAAGCGGGGATGGTCAACAGTTTTTACGTTGTGTCCAGGACATGTGTCTGATCAAAGTAATGAGATAGACCTGGTCTTACCAGTGATCAATCCTACACCGAAGTGTATGCGCGGGTGTGTCTGTGTTCTAATCCTGTGTTCTAATCCTGTGTTCTGTTCGTTCGACGTCAATCTTGAGACGTCCGGTTCTGCAGTTTATAGTCGTGCTTGGGACTCTGGTTCCATGTCTAGTTCTGAGAGTAGATTTCGGGTGTGATGATGCTGACAGCATCCATATCGCGACAGGGTGGTCTTCCTCCTCCTAGGAGTGTTCCAAGTTCTCCTGATGGTCCAAATAAAAGTGTGTGGGCAAGAGTGTAGCCCCCTTCTTCATCGTAATGATCGCTCCACCGGATAGAGGTCCAAAAGCTATTGCTGAGTCCAGCAATGGGACGTATTCCAGGAATGAGAGATTCACGATAAATTTCAAAGTCATGTCCTTGGACTTCTTCATAGTCTGGGTTGAGGACGGCTTCTTCTCTGTTGTCTTGGATCCATTCTTCATAATCAAGTTTTACTCGGATGAGGTCTAGTTGAGTGCTCCTGTATTCAAAGAGGCAGCACTTAGGACAAGTAGAGGTGACCCTTCTGTATCTGTCAAGTTGTACAAGCCAAAATCGTATGTTGTGTGGGCATGTCCATGACGGAAGTGTTGTGGTCCGTGTGCCTTCTCGGGGTGACTGGTCAATGATCCTTCTGGCTCTAGGAGATGTCAATGGTGGAAACCGCATAGACATTCCTCTTCTTGTTTGAGCCCAATCCCATACTTCACTGTTCGGTGTCAGGGATAAGTCAAGGGTGTCATCATGGAATAATGTGTGGTCGGTTCTTCCTCCAGTGTCGAGGCAGGAAGTATCTTCAGGTCTCGCGCTACCCTGCATGATCCTCATAGAGGACAGAGGTTGCAGCGGCGTCCTTACTATCTGCGAAAAAATTCTTCTACCAGTCTGCAAGGTAGGCTTCATCTCTCTGCGCTGTACTGCCAATGAAGGTTCCAGGCGCGGCCAAATCATCACGTCTTGTGTTGTCGGCTCAACATCAAGAGTCATATGCAGCTGAGGTTGCATGCATTGTGATGTCAGCTCATCATCAACGGTCATTCATGTGGGTGTCTTCATCAAGCACAATACTCCACTGTACAAAGACTTCGGCATATCTGTAAAATGCGAGAGGTCGGATGTTGTTTGGAAAGGGGATCGTTTCTTTCTTCATGTGGAGTAGTCCAAGACTACTATCGTCTGTATCTTGTTCGTTCGTTGTCTAGAGTTCGTTTCTTCAAATGTGTCCAGGTCTTCTTGTCAGCGTAAGCGTACACGCTACTGACACAGGGTTCTGGTAGTTAAGACAGACTACACCGTAGCAGGTGGTCTGGAAAAGAAGAGTTTAACCTTTTGTTAGAACCGAGGTCGTACCTCCAGATCACAGGGTCAAAGGAGCCCGATGGGCACCGTCGGGGTCGGGACTGATCGAGAGAGAGACTCGGTGTGCACCACCGAGGTCGATGAGAACGAGGATCCTTGGAGTTGCTACCAAGGATCGAGTACGAGTTACAATTCACAACCAAGGGTCTTTTAGTTGTTACTTAGTCGAGAACCGGAGATATAACCAAGGGTTAGATAAACTAGGTTAAACTGTAGATACATGAGATGTATCGACAGTTTATATACTTGTCTAAGGGTCCACATTCAGTATCGTATCGAATAAGAGTCAACTATGAAACAGTATCTAAGAATAGAGATGAGTCGAGACGAATCAAGACAAATCAAGACAAATCAAGACGAATCAGAATAAGTCAGATAAGAATCAAAAAGAGTCAGGACAAGTCGGTACGAGTCATGACGCATCAAGCTGTCAATCAATAGAGTCAGAGATGAAATGATATGACATGTAGCAGCATATCTGGAATTGATGTGATACCTCATCAGAGGTAAGCTATTAATAGCATGATCGGGATCGAATGTGGGATCGTATGTGCGCTGTCTCAAGAGTAGAGACAAGTCGAGAGGGATCGAGACGAGACTCCATGACTCAATGAAGAGTCGATATGGGTCGTGGCGAGTTGAGGATCCTATGAGGATGTCCGAGTTGTAAGGATGAGTATACGTGTTCGTATACGAAGCAGTAGAGATGCCGGAGGATGAATGTATGTGTGTGTACATGAGGCCGGAGGAATCAGAAGTGCGCGTTGATGTGAAACACGTGTCGAGCGAGGGAACAGAGCGAGATGAGCACAAGTGGCGAATCGGCATGTGGGCGCGTGGCGGGTCGTCACGTGTCAAAGGTTACAACGAGGAAATGAAAAGTTGTAACAGAAGGGTAAACTTGGATCTGTTGGGAGCGGACGAACTGTCAGTCCCCCGGGAAGTCGTGAATCCATTGGCAGTAAACTAGAGTTGTTGGACAAGGGGAGGGGCATGGATTTAAAAGTGTCAGCACATTTCAAGCTCACTTGGCTGATCTACCAAAGGTCTACGTGTCAGAAGATGGTCCTTCCTCAATACCACACAACACAAACAAAACCACTGTTCAAAACAATACTAGACCTTCTCACAGATCTTACCCAACTTTCAAAGCCTCCTTGACCGAAGAATTTTGCATGTCATATTTAGCTCGGTATGTGCTTTTGCTGACAGGTGTCCAGTATCTTGCTGATTATGTTCAAGGTAGTGTTCTCCAGGAGGGTCAATTGTTTGTGTGGCAACCAATTTGTTCCAGAACAACATTAGCCAGAATCTCACGCTCTAAATCCCTTATTCACTGAGGGCAACACAAAGTTGAGCTGCTTGCCAGCATCAGCCTCCATGCAATTCAGGGCTGTCTGTGGAGCCATGCCCACTGTGCTTGCAGGACTCCTCTTTGTCTCGTTATGGGCAGCAGAGGAACTCTCAGTCCTGTTCGCAAACAAACTCCTTATCCAAGACCCAAAAGATTTCCTAGGAGTACTTGCTGATAGCCGCATCATCCACAACAACCAAGATGCAATGGTCGAGGAACAAGATCCCACGTTCACTGTGCGGAGGCTGATATTTCAGAGCAGCCACTCAGTTCAGGGTTCGAGCTGTGAAAACCTCCGAAATTCTTCACAGGACAAGTTTCTCTCTCTCTCTCTCTCTCTCTCTCTCTCTCTCTCTATGAAGTATGTTGTCCTCTCCTCCTTTCTTCCTTGACTGAATTTACTTCCGATATAGTGCTCCGCCCTTGCCCCAGTTCTTGCAAACTATATAAATGTCAGCCCCTCTCCACCTCCACCCTAATCATCTTCACAGAAGCAGGCCACATCTCTGTCTGGAGACCTTTGTACCCAACTTACACCAATGCTGTTGCAGGCTAAACTATTTCGGATGTGAGGAAGTGTTGTTTGTCTTTATTTCTCCTTTGGCTGACTGGGTGTTGGCAGGTTTATGGTACAAATCTGCCGAGGTTGATGGAGATCTAAGAAGATATGACACACTTATGGTGTTTTTGTCTGCTGGGTTCAGGATATTCCCCGCAAGTGATGACCTCTGATACATAGCAACTGGTGAGTGGTGAGGATCAGTGAACCACCTCAACAACATTTGAAGCATCAGGCAAGTGTCTGCCAGTGTGTGTCAATGCAGTTGGTAGCTGGTCTGTAGGAGCCCTTTGATTTTACTGGCATCATTCAATATTGATATCACATTATGATGGACTTCCGTCATGACTCTGATTTGGTTGCTTGCCTCTAGAATTCAATCATCCTTTCTTTTCTTGTATGTATTTCATTCACTGAGGCCAGGTGGTCATTCATATAATTGTCAGGACTAGTACTACTGCTGTATCTTCTCAAAGTTGTTGACATTGTGAAACTAGCTGCAGGCTATGATTTATATTGTGATTGGTATACATATATTGCTATCAAGATGAAACAGTTACACTGAAGCGAGCTGAGGATTCATCACTACTCCATCTGTGACTTGTCATAGCTTTTACTCAATTCGTTGCTAGACCACCTGCATCAAATCACTGACATAGAAGCCAGACTTACACTTGCTAGTATTTATCCAACAGTTGTTCTCTACACTGGTCACAGTCAATGTCTACTTTCAAATGCAGATCTTCTACAAGCTTCCACTCACACTCATATTTTCCCTCGTCTACTGCTGCATGGTTGGTAGTGCACCTATGGACTCAGATCCCAACATTCCCAACCCATACTCAGGCTATACTACCCACAACCTTGGTGCAAACCTGCCACATGGCCTGGGCAACTCTCAAGGTGGAAGCCTGCATGGTCACTTTAGTGATCCAGGGCACCCACATGGCACTACAGCTCTGAGTCAATACAATAATCCATATACATCTGCCCATGGCACAGGCTACACCTTTGGCTCGCACCTGGGCCCATGGCCCGGGCCAGTGGCATCATATGCTGGTAGTACATTTACAAATCCCTTGCAGCCTAATTACCATCATCCCAACCCATATAGTACCCACTACTACCCTCAGGCTGGTGCTAGTGCAAACGTGCCCAGCAATGACTTTGATAGTTCACTTGTGGTGCCACAGCTGAACCCTGGGCCACTGCACAACATCCACGAACTATAGGAGACTTTGTATTGTGTTTTTAACAGGGCCGATGACCTTGTCACAACACCCCAGTCTGTCTCAACCTTAATCTCCTAGATCTTGCACTAGCAATATGAGCTTTAATTTTAATTTTTTTTCAGCTGCACTAAACAATTCTCATCAAATTATATGGGCAATATTATCATGTACCCTGTCTATACTTTCTGGGACCAAGTCACATTCAGCGAATGCAGAAGACTCTCCAAATTGGTGCTAGAGTCGGGATTGATGCAAATCTATAGCCATGATCTCCTGACCAGACAGCACTGCGTGATGGTGGTCGCAGCTATAGTAGTATCAGGGTTTTATTATCCTGGCACGAAACAATGCTTTCTGTTAATAGCACCCACAGGTCATCACTGGCAAGTGCCTCTGAGTGGCAGTCATTAAATAGAAGGACAATGTGCCTTCATCAATATTTCACAGCAGTCTGTCAATGGTCATGCCACCTTTTCTGAATGAAGGGAACCGCTGGCCCAGTGTGGCCAACCTTGAGCCCTGTCTGGCCTTCCAATTACAAACCCACTGACCAGGACAGAATAAAGGCAATGGTCAAACTACAGGGCAACTTACAATCTGAGCTCGACCAACATTATCATGGTTACTTGTGAGTAGCCCATTTTGATTTCAAAATCTTGCATTGAATTTATTCATCATTCCAGGTGTAGTGGAAAGATCAGCTATGAGCAGGTATCATACCCTGTCCATGCAGATAAGTGTTGTATGTATGCTGAATGCCAAAAACACAAGAAGGAAAGATCACAATCATTGTCGATAGCAAACAACAAGCAAAGCTCCAACAACTTAAAAGAGCCTGGGGCACCGCTGTCCTGCCCATTGGCCCTAAATCCAAAAGGGTCCAAACAATAGTTGTGACCAGGTTTGCGAGTAAGTCTGATTCACCTGACAGAAGTTGCCACCTGGTCAGTGACTCGGATGTAAATATCAATGACAGGAGCATAGGGATTTGTGCTATGCTTATGGTCGATGGTCGTCAGACAAAACCTGATTAAGTATCCTCACACTTTAGCTAAAATTCATGCTATGGATGAGATTTTTGCCAATTACATATTGAATTTACCTGGCTTCGGGATTTTAGACTGAGTCTGCCATAAACTGGTGTCTAAATAATCAGCTTTAATACAAATTATATTAGATTTCATGTGTATTAGTACCAGTGCATCAAATGTTAACACTTCTTTCGATTGCTTGTCTTTCCTCAGCTTATCTTAGGCTAAATGAATCATGAAACAACTATTAGAGTTGTTCACAATAATTTTCAGGCCATTTTTGGCTCATTTTCAATTCCATTTTTCTCATTTTTCAATTGGAGGTCACAACTGAGACGAGTTGTCTAGAGAAAATGCTTTGAGGAATTACGACTTGCTGACCTGCACATACCCCTGTCAATAAGGTGGTCAATCATGCTGCAGGTTTGTCCATTTCACCCATACCTTCCATATCAAGCGATGTCAGCATTACACCTACCAATGATGCCTTTGAACCCATATCATTAGTAATTACCCAAATATCCCTATGCATGATAAGGTGGATTATACAGTTACAAGTCCTATGCGATCTCTATCGACTCTTGTCAGGAAATGGGGGTCAGACTATGCTGGGCCACATCCCTCCATGGCAGCAGGACAATGATCCGACAATCGTCTATGAATGATGTTTCGTCTTGTCAGTGTTGTGTTATAGAAATGAGTTATATGGGGACCATGAGAGGATGAACGGTCGTGTTTGTATTGTGCAAGTACACCTCTAACAAACACGTAACATATACAAATAAAAGTACCCAACTTATATACATAGTAACTTGAAATAGGATCAGAATAATATGGAGAGTGAGTTTGATATTCCAATATGTTGTCACAGGAGTCCTCCTCTAGCCATCCATCTGTACGCTCAAGTATCTCATGATTCATTTCTTGCTGATGCTACTGTGATTGGATAGTGATGTTCCAGTATAATGCCCTGCGCCCACGCTATTTGATACAATCCAAAAAGACCTCTGACCTTCTTCAAGTAAGACTGCCTCAACTTCTTCCCCTGTGCATATTAAACGGCAAAAGATATCTACTGGCGAAGACAATCTTCAACAGGCTATCGCTTCCTCAGCATAACAATCTCTGCAAGCTCTTCTCTATGGCCTTTTGGGAGCCACAAAGACCTCAATCACTGTCAAGATTTGTTCTACAAGCCTGCTCGTAGTAAGGGAAAGGTGCCTTTGGATCACAAACCTGCATCATCGACATCACTGTGGGAAGCCACCTCAGTACCGTGGCTCGTGGAACCAAATGATGAGTTTTGTGAGATGGCTGCGGATCCCGAATGCGAGAGTTATTACTCTCATGCTGGCGTGGCCATGTCGAAGTTTATTCTTTCGCAGGCCTGCAGATTCAGGCCTTGAATTCTTATGTGAGATCTTATGGTTGGAATCACCAGATGATGCTGTACTTCCAGATGACCTCGTCGGCTCCATTTCTGTGTTGGCGTGATGGAGTCTGCTTCAACTTCCCCTGCCACCGCAAACGAGCCTTGGAGTATGTCCTACCCCCATGAGCAGCTTCATCACCATGACCCACCAAATAAGTACCCTCCTTCCACCATCTCTAAATCCTGGTCTACATCCTTCCTCCAACCCTACTCACAACAGCTTCTTGACTGACTCCTCTGCATCCCGAATGTCTGGCCTCTCAGACTTTCCAGCACCATAAAGACTTTTTAATCACATGCTTCTTTCAAAGAATCCAATGCATGGGGGACTAACAGACCTGCGCTCCTGTTCTTCCATCAGGTTGGTGGGGATGGTGTCAATGGCATGATCATGAGTCAACACACATATGCAGACATGATTGCAAAGCACATCAGACAGTTAGACATGTGTTATCTCCACCACTGAAGCCATGTTAGTGAAGGTCCTGATGGAGAACAAACTGTTGATGGAGAATGTTCACTGACCACAATAAGGGACCGCTAGTCATGCAGGCCAATTTAAGGACAACCTAAACCATGTCATGCATTGCCTGCAGGAATTCAGTCAGCGGAGACCATGACAAGCTGTGAATTGTACAACTTCCATACAACAGTGATCAATGATCGCTTCGATTGATACTGTCAAAGGTCAGAAAGTGGGCCACCCTCACTAATGGGCCACTTTGCATTTTTCTACTGCAACAATATTTATATTTCCAAGGTACTAAGCTATAAGAATACCTTCAGGGTGGATGCATGTCCATTAAAGAGCTCATGTGAAGGGATGCAGTGGATGTTTCTAAAAATATGCCTGATCATCAAAATTGACCCTGAAATGCCAGTTTGGCTAACCCAGGTGGGCCACACATTTTGAGGGCTATTCAACATGACAGAAGCCAAGGAAAATTCTGAAAATATTTTTTCAGCTTTGGGTAGTATGTAACAATGTATAGTAATTAAATGACAATTATCAAAGGTCTAGTAGTTTAGAAAATTCACTAGTGGCCCATTTCCTAGGTGTTTCCAAAATTGTATACCATGTGGGAAATCAATCAACACAGCCAGAATGACTTGCATTTGTCACTTTCTGAATATCTGCATGATAAGTCAAGTCACTTGTCTGCAGTTTGACATAGTCAGGCACTGTAAAACTGTAATGAATCCTTGCCCAGCTCCCTTTTATGCATAGGTGGCCCACTTCCTGACCTTTGACAGTATTATTTTCCCAAGGACTCTTGACTCTTGAGGCCATTGTTTGGATTAGCAAGGTATGTTAGAGAATTGTAGTGTCTTGTGGTCTTTGTATGTAGTTCCAATGGATACTATGATACTATGTATACACGACAAAGTGAAAAAGTGTATAGCATGCTTGAGTGAGGTGGCCAGGGCAGGGGTCGATTTCGAGATTGATGTGCATCACGCGTGCATGTTGACTTTGGCCACAACAGATGTGCATGCATTCCTAGAGCGCCACTGTCTTTGCTTCACGATGCTTGAGACTGCTTGACATGGCTATAGTATATGTGTCCCACTATAATTCAGCAATTGCATCGAGCCTGGGCGCAGAACTCAAAGTTGTTGCTCAGCCTATTCTTAAGTTCTTATTAGCTTTCATTTCACTCTGCGATATCGGTAAGCTTCACCTGTATTTTCACCGGAATTTTGCTCATTTCATTTTGCATACATATATAGGTGTGATGGTTTGATTCTGATGTCCATGATTGTGATACAATACACACTTGGATCTGCTCGAAACCAGAGCAAGATTCTGTCAATCATATGGCTTGGATTATCATCATTTTATTTCAGTCACTACTTGCTCACTTACTCACTTACTCATACATGATTGTAATGTAGGGGGGTGTCTTGTCTTGGATTGGATCACTCTACCTTCTATGAACATGTTATCATGCCTCTAGATCTATGCCAACAAGGTACATACCCCTCCACTTCAATCCATTTCTGCTCATACTAACCACCCCACACAGAACGCAACATATTCTGCTTATGTCCCATCAGCTCACCCTTCCCTTCACTCTCCCACCTGCTTTAGCCTTCCACCACACCCATGACATCTCAAGCCACAGATCTCTCACACCAAAATCCCCATCTGCAGCAGCAATTCAACCAACACCTTCCTCTTCCCAGACACCTACCCCACATCAGGTTCAGACAACATCATCCATACACTGACACTGCAGCAAGGCTTCAGAAAACCTGGATACAGGTCGTTCGCAGGCTGCAAGGGCGAGCAAATTTTGTGCATTGGCTAGAGACAAAGAAGGGGACACAAGATTGAATGAAATATGCCCCTCAAGTGCTGTAGACATGTACACATTACCATCATGCCATTGCCTATGTGTATGGTCTGACACACGTCCTCTGTGGTATCATCACCAAGATTGAGGGCCAGCACTGGTGTGGTTGGTTGTCTGTCGTGTTTTGTTGTGACCAAGTGTTTGTGAGAGTAGGCAGAAGAGGACAAAGGATATCGATCATGATAAAGATATCAAGGAGAACAGAGAAGGAGCAGTGGAGGTTGTGTCTCAATCTGGCAAGGAGGATTTTTCCAGGTTCCAGTCCACGTGTGGAGAGGGGAGAGAAGCAGAATGAGAATGGTGCTAGGCTGGGAGATTTATGAGTGGGTAGCTCTGACTTTACTTCAGGCTTCATTTCACATTAATTTTGTTCTTCACAGGTCAACCTCAAATTGAAGGGCACACTGGGGATGGATTTGGCGACCCCCCTTATCTTATCAAGTGTTTTATCTCAACATTGAGAGGAGTACGATGGGGAGTTGTTCCCTGGGAAGATCACTTTCATCCTCAATGCTCAAACACCCATCCAAGTCTAGTAGTCCCTGCATCACCCATCCATCATGCAGTCCAAAGAATTGACTGCTGTTGTTCTGTTGTCCATGTAAGTTATGTTCATGTTCTATCCCATTGGTAGCTTGATGCTAAACACTTGTCATGTATATAGTGATCTTGTCTCAGCAGCATTTGTGACAGTACCTGGACATCTTCTGGTTGTCCTTGGCCAATGGAGCCTCTCGAAACAGGATCCTAGCTTTAAAACACAACACAAGCCCCACCAGGTATACATTGTACATCTGCCAAGCCGTATGGTAAGTCACTGCCCTTTGTTTTAGTTTTGCTGACTCATCATATGTTCTATTCCAGATGTGTGAATGCCGAGAACCACAATCCATGGGAGCTTCTCAAGGACCAGGACCAGAAGCCAATGGGTATGTCGCATTCCACACTCGCTGTATATGGATCTCTCTGTTAATCAATTGCATACTTTCCAGGAAAGAGATGGCAAGTGCCACTCACAAGGCTAAGCATTATGCATGGAAATCTGTACCACACCCCGAACAAGAATAACATTTCAATCGGCTACTAGCCACATGACGTTCAGATCACAAGGAAGTTACCAGGCTCCAGCACAGCATGCCCAGTGTTCATGAAGACCGCACTATAATCACAACACAATGTCTGTCTATAAGGATCACATAAACAGTGGGAAGCTGCACAAATGCTCTGGTGAACATTACGAGCCTTGCAATCAACAAACCAAGCATGGAGGTCACTCAAACACCACAAGCTACATGATGATGAATCATCCCTTTGCCAATCATGAGCTTCACCGCAGTTTGCGGTATAGATTCTTCTGACCTTGTCAAACATGAGCCTGGCCATGAACCAGCCTGCAAACAACTGCCTGAGCAATCTTCTCAAAGTAGGGTTGTATCCAAATTACAGAAGATTGGTGGGGAGGATAGGTGAACAGGAATGGAAGAGAAGGTTACACCTTGCCATTAGGGTGCTAGCGATGCACGTACGGTGAATTGTATCAATGTGGTTGACAGGACGTGAATGTGGGGTTTGAGCATTGCTGGAGCAGAAAATGAGATGTCTTCGCCTAGATCAACATTTCTCAGAAAAGGAAATCCCACTGAAACATTACCGCCAGGATGTAAACGATATCCGCATGTAGAATTCTTCACGTTCTTCCGCTTTCTTCGTGGCTATTGATTCATCGAAGTCAAGTGAACTGTGAGGTTTGATACTGATTCAGCATTCCAATCTACATCTCCATCCATATCCATCAGCTTAAGGGCCTTGTCATCGTCTTCACTCTGCAAGTCTTCATTCTGGATATATCGCATACGTACTGTTAGCAAGTTTTGCTACTGTTTTGCTGCAAATTGCTGGTGTAAGTCATCTCCATCGTGATGTACTGCAGCTGTCCCAAGCTGTCTAGGAGAGCGAAGACATCAAAAGCTTCCACAGTTTCCAAGGAAGATGGTCATATGCTTATATTGTTTGCTTGTTGACCTGCATTGCAGGTGTAAGTCTAGAATTCAGAATTTCAGATACATGTGAATGTTACATGACATTATGATTCAAGGTATTAGAGTGACCATGACAACACACTCAGTTCGCAACATTCAACTAGTCAAACAATCAGTTACTCATTATCAATTTGTTTTCAACTTACAAGCGCAATGTTCAAGAAGCTACTGAAGAAAGGAAAGAAGTTTATTGATAGGCTTTCGCCATCAAGATGGTGCACAGATCAGTCAATCCCGACGGCCCAGTTGACACTGTCACTGGTTACTCCACCTGTTACTCCCATTGCTCATATACCCCACCATCCACCTTCTGATGCAGCCCTTCAAGTGCCTCTGGTGCATGTAGATGAAAATACACCAACATCCATCTCCACCTCCAAAGTGTCGACATCGCCACTTTCTGCAGAGGAGTCAAAATCCAAATCTATGAAGACAGTGAGAGATACACTCAAGACTACCTTGAATTTGTTGAACGCAGCCCTCATCAAATCAATAATTGTAATAAGTTAATACCTCTGCTATCTTTATGATCTCTATTGCAGCAGCGAATGCACCCTTCAGCTAATTTCTGTGCAATCCCTCAGCAAACAGTGGCAAATGGGGAAGCACTAAAGGAACTTGCCATGCATTGCAACCTCATCAAGGAGTCAATCGAAGGTGCCTTAAAGGGGAAGGATGAGTCTCGAGTGCCAGATGAGCTGTGTGATAGTATTCTTCAGTTACAAAAGTATGTCTAGGTGCTTGTTCATCATTCTGTGTCTATCTTATATTTTGACAGGGGCCTAGAAAATGTATGCAAGGATCTAAAGAAGTATGAACGAAACTCCCTTTCGAGCAGGATTGTTGCTGTGATCAGCAGTGAAAGCGACTCAGAAGCCATCAATGGTTTTAACAAGAACCTTATGAAACTGCTGGAATTGCTTTGGGTAAGTTGGTTGATGGCATTGAAAGGCTTCCTGCATCTTATGTGTGATTGTAATCCGCACAGCTGGAGAACCATATCGCTGGAACGATTATGCTACGTGACATATTGGGTGTCATGGAGAAGCAGGATATCTTAATGCATGACCTTCTGTGGCAGGGAGCAACTCTACAGGAGGACATGATTGGAGTGGTGAATAAGCATGCCTTGGTATGCATGCCATACTGACTATCTCAATATTCTCCATTAACGATAGCCTTTTCCTTTAGAACCAATGGATTCAAACTCTTCCTTGTGCGGATGCGGCCTACAACTCTTATGTCAGCGGCAATAACAAATGTCAAGCATGCTTCCAGGGTACAAGAGAGACTATCTTGAGCAAGATAGCATGCTGGATAAGCAATATTGATGGTCAGCACTTGCCGATCTATGTGCTTCACAGGATTGCTGGTATAGGGAAATCTATGATCGCACAAACTATTGCACAGCATGCTGCCAAGCTTGGTTACCTTGGTGCCAATTTCTTCTTTTCCTGGAACAAGGAATATCGAAAAAGTGGGAAAGTGTTTTTCAGCACTATTGCACTTCAGCTATCACATTATGACCTGGTGTTTGCAAGTACTATTGGTGCAGCACTAGAACATATGCCAGACACAGCGAACAGGCAAATCTTGGATCAGCTGAAACACTTGATCATTGATCCACTCCATGACCTCTGTCACTCCAATAATTGCTTGGTGCTCATTGTGATTGATGCATTGGATGAGTGTGATGTACAGGATGCAAAAGAAATCCTAAGCCTTCTCAAAAAGGAGATGCCTCACTTGGTTTCTTTCAAAGTCTTCATCACTACTCAACCTGAGCAGCACATCTGGCATATTCTTGTTGATCATAGACATGACTAACTTGTCCTTCATGAGATCAAACATTCCATCATACAGGCTAATATCTGGCTATATCTTCAACATCAACTGTCTTGGGAAAGGGTCCAAAATGAGCTACCTGATCTTGAGCCGCCACCTTGGGAGCTCAGTCCCAAAGATTTGGAAGCACTTGTTCAAATTGCAGGGAAACCATTCATCACTGCCTCTACAGCTGTTCAGTTCATACTAAACACTACTGAAATCAATCCTCATTCACAGATGCCATCCTGCTTGGGGGCTCAAATGAAGAGTCACGTAACAAGAGACCCGAACAAGAACTTGATGGCATGTACCTGCAGGTCCTTCATTCTGCGGTCCCAAAAGATTCTGGGAACCATATTGTTGAAAGGTTTCAGAAGGTTGTTGGCACTATCATTCTGCTCCAGGATCCACTACCCACTAAGGCCTTGGCAAATTTGCTTGCTATGGACATCAATGATATCAACAGGGCTTTGAGTCATCTGCACTCCATCATTGCCCCTAGTAGCCTAGATGGTTCACCACAGATCTACCACAAATCTTTTCCTGATTTCATCACAGATGTGGAACAGTGTGAGATGGACAAGTGATTTCTTATCATACCTGAGATGCACCATTCTTGCATTGCAGCTTGTTGCTTTCAAATCATGAACCACCATCTGCACAACAACATTTGCAACCTAGGTTTTCCAGAGTGCTACTTGGATAATAGCAATGTGTACCATCTCACTGATGGTAGGGTGTCACCAGAGTTGAGCTATGCATGCTCTTATTATGCCAAACATTTGAGCCAAGCTGATGCTGAACACAAGGAGCTATCTCAACAAGCTGAGAATTTTGTGCTCCATCATATTCTAAACTGGTTGGACTCAGCCCCATTGGACATCTGGATGTTGCATATCCTGCCTTGGAATATACTAAGAGGTTTCTTAGTACTATGAGTTATTTTTCTATATGAACTTTTATTACATCCCTAATCTTGCAAATAACAATGCAGATTTCAACAAACATATCAGATAAGGTTCAAGCAATACTCAACGACAGCAGCCGATTTTATTAACACCACATGATACTGAGCTATTCCAGACTTATGGTGGCAAAGCCAAGAGTATATTGTTTGTTGTATCAGGAGTAGGAAACAGTTGGGATCCATTGACTCGGATAACTATTCTTTCTGGACATTCACTTGCAGTCAACACTGTCACATTCTCTCTTGATGGCTCAAAAATTGCCTCAGGATCTTGGGACCATACTGTCTGGCTGTGGGATGGTGCCACAGGAGCATCTATTGCCAGTCTAGAAGGCCATTCATCTAAAGTCAACACTGTCACATTCTCTCCTGATGGCTCAAAAATTGCTTCAGGATCTGATGACAAGACTGTCCGGCTGTGGGATGGTGCCACAGGAGCGCCTATTGCTACTCTAGAGGGCCATTCATCTGGAGTCAACACTGTCACATTCTCTCCTGATGGCTCAAAAATTGCCTCAGGATCTAGTGACAAGACTGTCCATTTGTGGAATGGCACCTCAGGAGCATCCATTGCCACTTTAGAAGGCCATTCATCTGGAGTCCACACTGTCACATTCTCTCCTGATGGCTCAAAAATTGCCTCAGGATCTCAGGACAATACTTTCCAGCTGTGGGATGCTGCCACAGGACACCCTATTATCCTGCAAAGCAACAATGACAGTGTTTTTCCCATTTTTTCCAGTGTCTTTAGGCAGTTTCCTCTAGTTGCAGGGTATGACCAAGACTCAGCCATGTCCCTAGGGTATATTACTGGGCCAAGACCAGGTATGGATGCTGCTGATATTGTTCCATTGTGCTGGCTTCCCCATGATATAGAACCTTCTGACTCAGTACTAGTTGCATCCACAATGACACATACTACACTAGGATGTGAGGATAGTCACATGATAGTGTTTGGTATTGGAAACACTTACTTGGACTCCACTGCTGGCACTGACCTGTGTTTCCCACAGAAACACAACCTCAGAAACATGTTTTAGGACTTCTGATGTGTATATTCTTTGGATATTCTTAATATGTATGCCAAAGAAATATTAGGAAAACATTTTACATGTATCCAAGCTGTATCTGCAAGGAACATAAAAGGTGTATTCTACAATGTTTCTTTCGGATCCTATCTAGAAGGATTTTTCATGTTCCCTTTGTGTAAGATAAAGATACACTTTTCATGTAATTATGGCTGTATCTACAGAAAACATTTAACATATATTTTTATTATCTGTTTTCTATGGATACATGCAAAGAACAAAGGGGTTACCATGGTTACACATGTATCCCTAGGAAACACATAATAAAATTACATGTTACATGTTTTCTGCAGATACAGCCATAATTACATGAAATGTTTCTATATCTTACACAAAGGGAACATGAACAATGTTTTCAGAAAGGATCTGACAGAAACATTGTAGAATTCACCTCTTATGTTCCTTGCAGATACAGCTTGGATGCATGTAAAATGTTTTCCTGATATTTTTTTTACATACATCATAAGAATATCCAAAGGATATACACATCAGAAATCCTAAAACAAGTTTCTGAGGCTGTGTTTCTGTGGGAAACACAGGTCAGCGCCTGCAGTGCTCAGATAACTAGATTTGATTCCTATACCTGCTACTAGTAAATTGATACAGATACAGATTCTGGAGTATTTCAAATTCAAGAACCTTCATTTAAGCTCATTAGGTTGCATACTAAAATATTTTTATCTTGTAAGTACCAGTCCTTTTATGGCCACACTCATCCAATTGCTACCACAGTTATGTTCACAATCTAACATGACATATGAGATGCATATTCATGTTCTAGCATGTGGAAGTCAGCCCATGTGTTACAACCTCATACATTATTCAAATCACTTCACTGCTTGTGGAGCCCCGGGCCCAACTGTGGTAAACAAGCGTTTACACCAGGATGGTTCTCAAGGTCCCGTAAGTCACACATCCTCAGTAGGATTCAAAGTTCAGCTCAAACCAGAGCATAACTGGACCTGTGTTGGCAGCCTGGCAAATCATATTAACACTCTTGATCAATGTTTCTCTCAGGGAGAACAAAAAATAATCAATCCCTCATCTTACTAAACACTCCTATTCGATCCACCACTCCAACCAATGCACCTCCAACCCAACTCCCAACTGTCCTCCACTCTCTCCCATGATGGGTATCCCACCCAGCACTAGAGCTCCGCCCGACCCTTGCTCCATAAACAGCCATTGCGACCCCTAGCACGACCACCGCGCCCGCCAACATCGTCCTCCTCTCCACACGCGAAAGCGGATTCTTCCTTAGCTTACGTGGTCGCCTCTTCCCTTTCAAATTCTCGTTCTTCTTATACTTCTTCTCTTTGCCTCTCTGTTTCCGACCCATTCTCCTCTTCTCGTTCCACCACCTCCACGATTCTTCCTCCTCTTCCTCCACCACCTCTTCTTCTGACGTCGGGTAAACATCGTCGTCGTCCACATTCTTCGCCTTTTCGTCGATATACGGATATACCACCAGCCCAGGGCAAGAAACCATGGCTTCCGCCTGGTCGTCTGCTATCCTCTGTTCCTCCCACTCTGTACTCTCTGCTTCGGCCAGAACACACGACAGTTTGGGTTCACGCCATGTGTACACGACACTCTGTGGGCCCATGATGCTAGACATTGCTAGACCCGGGTGAGTAGGCGGGTAGAGCTCGTAGAGGGTATCAGCGGATGTAAGAAGAGATGAAAGAGTCGTGAGAGCGTGGGTTGAAGTACTTCTGTGAGGGGGAGTGGAAGGGCGGAGTGGCTTTTTTTCAGGCAAGCTGGGGGGTGGTTGAGGAGGAGGGGGAGAACGAGAGCGTGTAGGAGAAGTAGTGGATTGAAAAACGTTCTTTGAATCTTCGGGTGAAGTTGGCCGCAGAGTAATGCTCTCTTCGGCCTTGGACACAATGGATATATCGCGTTCGCCACCTGTGAGTGTTTCCTCGGGTGGACTTGATGGTGAGGCCCTGCTCTCCTCCATCGATATCGGGGGCGTCGCTAGGACAACGGGTATGTCGGGTTCGCCTGGTTGTTCGTCGGTGTTTGGCTGAGCTAGAGCATCTTGCTTCACAGAAACTATCCTGTTGGGTATACCATCCTCCTGCTTCACTGTCTCTTGGGCGTCCGAAACCTGCCCGTCAATAATATCTAGACTCTCGACGTTTGCAGGCCTCGAGTTCTCTTCAACACTCTCTTCCGTTTTCGGCACCTCTATCTCCAACACATCATCAGATATCTCTGGCAAGGCGTTGAGCAACGAGTGTGTCATGCCCATCCCCGCGTCACCATCATATTCATCATCCCGTAAAAGTCTCTCTATATCCGATTTCCTCGAAAGTATGACCTGTATACGATATGAATTGATTTGGTCTATTCCGATTGCGGACAAACTCACCGCAGTCGCAAGATATACGACAGCTATGGGCGGCCGGCATAGCAGGTAGTCGAACACGTGTTGGATGAGAGGAAGGGTTGGCATATCATGCGAAAAGAGCGTCAATAAATTAGAGAGCGCGTGAAATGGCAGTGGAGAAGACCTGGGCAGAAAAAAAGTAAGTGGTAGTGACTGAGAGAGAAACGTGTGGAGGAAATACCGTTCTAGTGTTTCTGCATACTTGGGATCAGCAAGACGAAGCAGGTTTTTCGTTACCCTTCAGAGCAATAGAATTCGGCTTTAACGCAGAGAAAGGACACGAATAAAGCACGCACCGAAGCAGCCCAAGGACAGGTTCGAGGGTCGAACCCATCGAATCTCGTACCCTATGAAGGCTTAGCTTCTCTGCACACGCCAGTTGGAGGTTAGGCGGGAGCGTAAGGAAGAGGACACTGATTATGTCGTGGAATCCCTTCATACAATAACCATGGTTTA
>QOVE01015247.1:0-83016 GCA_003521275.1 Tricholoma sp. MG99
CCGTGTCGATAGATAGTTTCGAGACTTACTCAAGCTCAGGATACATTCTATATATAGATCGATCTGAGCATCGGCAATCTCCGCGCTAATAGATTTGAGACATTCCCTACTCCTCAGTCTAACATAACCTCATCCTTAATAAATTGAGAACTCGGAACTTTGCTGATGTAACTTCTGTTATGTACCGCTATTGCTCATCTGCGACGTCGATGTTCTATTGCTCCAGACCTTGCATCCGACTGGCAGAGTTCCATGCCAAGATTAATCAGACTACTGCCAGTGGCTCGGGGGAAATACTAAATTTATGAGACAACGTATCTATCTTCTGGCTACGCTGAACAGGATGCGGACCAACCGGTTCAGCGCTTTAGACATATCGATTCTTTCAGTGTTGGTATGACCTTGGCAAGACTTCCGAAGTTCCACAAGCTCCTCGATGTTGAGTTCGGTTTCTGTCTCCAACGTACTGATGAGGTCGTTGACGATCTTCCAAGCATCGGCACTTTCCTTGAACCGATGCACTTTCGATCCCCCTAAAATCAACTGCTGCCAACGCGACTCAAGCTCCCCCTGCCGGCTGGTTCCTTTCTTGTCGTCAATTCTTGTCCATTTCGTGGTTGCAATGGTGACCCTTCGGTAAGCCTTCCCTAACCCACGGAATGATCTATCCAGAATTGCGAGATCCGCGTTGGCTATAGCATGGTATCTATCCTTGGAGATGTCGTGAAGATATATGACGCCTCCACGGACGATACCCTTAGGAAAACTTGGAGTAAGCAGAGTAAGCGTATGAAATGACATCACAGCACAAATGACTGACTATTTGTGAAGCCAGGCAGAAATTTCGTCCAATACCTCTGCGTCTCTCTTGTGCGTGTCGTCAAAACCTGGGGTGTCCACAATGATCAAGCGATAGTCTTTGTTGCATACGTCAACTATTGCGTAATCGATACTCGTGGTACAGGTGAGCATTGAGCCTGGGTTCCCAACTTTCATGCGTGGCTTCCCGAGAATGTCGTTGATAAACTAGTGGAAGCATAAATGCGAATTTTAGCATCCTCAAGTATACGATTGCGCACTGTGCTCCTCCCAGCTCCCACTAATCCCGTAACCCTGGACTCCATCGTCAGTGAAGTTGAAATTTTTTGAGAAGACAAATAGGCTGATAGAAGCGTACAGGATGAGGATGTCGGACTTCCGGAACCGTTCAGTATGTTCTTTCATGCTTGCGCCTCTGTTAGTAAGACTGTCGTCGCTAGAAAGTTGTAAATGTGTAAGTTAGCTTTCAACCTGTTAATAGGATGTCTATTTATTTGAGAGAATTCCCATCCTCGCAGTTATTCTCGGCACGTTTCATTCATAAACGCTGATGTCGTCCTCATGTATAAGGACCGGAGGGTATGATTCATTGACCACGCGAAAGACTTGCAGGATTCCACGGTTGTTGGCATCGATCGGGATCCCATAATTGTCCGGAGTCGGCTCCATTGTCACGTTGCAGCCATTCATTCTTACCGCTTGGAGATAAGCTACGTCTTGTTTCTTCCGATTCAAGATAACCAAAGTGCATGCTGAGGTGTGTTAACGCGTTTTTGCCGCGTCCGTGCATTCCACACCCAAGGCTGGCATATTGTTTGACCAAGGCACAAGATCATGTTGGGGTTGAAGGAAGAAATTATATACAATGACTACTTATTATGGCACCTCTAATTAGAACGGAATGGGTGACTTCCCGTAGCGTCTCGAAACACAGATTTTAGTTTCAAATCGCGTTTGCCGAGCTGCCGGGTGATCGGAAAATATTTTGCATTCCGAAGGCGTTGTAAACTTTATAGGTTCCCCTATTCCAGTTGTAAATTTCCTTTCCAGACCTTTCTTTCCATCTCCGAGGACTAAGCGATGTCAATCTTACCCAAATCCAGCAAAATTATGACATCGGCATGTTCTGCTCATCTCTCCTCTGAACATGAACATGGATCTCTCAATTCACACCCCGACCTGGCACCGCGTTTTATAGTTCGGAAAATATTCTGGGTTTCTAAATCCTCAGGGAAGTTATCTAATATACATACACTATTTGTTCTTATTAGAAGAATGGGTGACTTCCCGTAGCGTCTGGAAACATAGATTCTAGTTTCAAATCGCGTTTGCCGAGCTGCCAGGTGATACGCAAGAGCTCCCTGGGACCCCCGGAAAATATTTTGCACTCCGAAGGCGTGGTAAACTTTACATCTCAACGAGTCCCCTCTTCCAGCAGGCTCCTAAAACCATTCGCTCGAACCGCTCGAATGGGGCTTAATCCTAGTATGAGCCAAATGAGAACAAACAAAAACCAAATAAACAAAACTTCCCCCAAACTCGCGGTTGAGCGGCTGGCAAAAGTTGAATTCGGGGTGCTCGGTGATCTCAAATAAACCCTGAGATAATACAAATCAATCACCCAGGCAATCAGAATTAAAGGTTCCCGTTGTGACATCACTATCCTATTTCGGAAATGAAATAACTTGTATTCAGAGCGCTTGTCTCTCAGTTACCGCACTGCCTAGCAAGTACAATGTAGTGATGCTAAAGAAGAAGGACTTCCAAGGTACTTAAGAAGTGAAGTCTCTGAGATCAATGATAAAAACATAAGAATGACACTCACACAAGAAACATTCAATCTAATCCTTTCGCAGATTGCATGCTGTGGTACAACAATGGCAGATGTTGTCATCATGGCTATGAGCCAAACTGACACCAGAGATGGCCACCCAAGCAGTGTCCATGATGTCTCCCTTCACATCGAAGACTTGCTTGAGAAATTACATGATCACCAACTGACACATGAAAAAGTATCTGTCTGGTTGTGTACAACAATGAAGGAAATGTATGCAGCAGAAATCCAATTGCTAACTAGACCTGATGCTGGTCTACATTATATCGCCAAAGGAATGACTGAAAGCAAGTTGCGCAAATTCAATATCGACAACATCGTTGAACAGATGTCCGCTAATGCCCCACTGGTCTGGGAGCTTCTAGATGAGCTCCTCTCCACTGATCCACAACATAGATATAAATGGGACTGGGACTGGAAGCATGCAAAGGAAGCTGCAGCAGCCAAGCAGCAGCCACACCAAAGGGCTAGCAGCAGCAACAGTCCCGATGATGTCAATATGGTTGACAGTGGCACCAACTTGGACGATGACTAAGGTATGACATGGGTAACCCTCAGGTTTTTTTTCCTGAACCCGTACCCGCACCCATGAACACCGTACCCATAAGGGTAGGGGTACAGTTACACCCATAGGAATGGCGGGTACACCGTAAAACCCATGGGTATGCATATGCACCCGCAGGTTTCGCATCCATTTAGCACGGGAGACCCAGAGACAACTACTAACTACTATGCCCTCGTTTGTCGTTTCAGCCCCCTCCTCATCCTCTTGTTGTGCCCAGTCATCATTGTCCTGCTGCCCTCCTCATCGTCGTCGCCACCCTCGTCCGCCCTTGTTCCTTATCGTTTCATCTGCCCTCGCTATCTCACCCCCACCCTTGTCCGCCCTCATTTGTCGTTTCAGCCCCCTCCTCATCCCCCAGCCCTGCCCTGTCGTCGTCGGCCCCATTCCACCTGCGATCCACCCCACAAGCAGTGGCTCGTGAGGCTGGGGGCAGGTGGTGTGTCATCCGTCACCTGGCATAGAACCTAGCAGATGAAAGAAAAAGATTAGTTAGGTTATATAGTGAGATGAAAAGAAAAAGTTACCTAGGGCCAAAACAACACAGATTGCGTCATTTGGGCCAGTCCATCCGTCCGTCCCTCGTTACCCAGTAGATAAGGACCTGAAAAACAAAAGAAACATTAGTAGGTTTATAAAAACAAGAAACAAACGAAAGAAATTACCATGGCCCAAACAACAGAATCGTTGTTTGGGCCTCATCGTCTCGCCTCCTTGAAGAGAGGGAGGGGCTGGTACCAGAGAAGCAGAGACCTCCATCTCACTTTTGAGGCAAGGGAGGGGCATTGGATAGGCCGCGTATGTTGTCTCGCCTCCTTGAAGTGAGGGAGGGGCTCTTTGGGCCAGTCTGTCCATCCATCCCTCGTTACCCAGCAGATAAGGACCTGAGAAACAAAAGAAATATTAGTAGGTTTATAAAAACAAAAACAATTGAAAGAAGAAATTACCATGGCCCAAATGACGGAATCGTTGTTTGGGCCTCATCGTCTCACCACCTTGAAGCGAGGGAGGGGCTGGCACCAGAGAAGAGAGATCTCCGTCTCACTTTTGAGGCAAGGGAGGGACGTTGGATGGGTCGCGTATGTCGTTGTAGACAAAAAAGTAACACCTATGATCAGCACATCAACAGACGGAGTCACATGTCCAAAATCCCGGTGTACTGGCATACCCGTAACACCATGGAAAAGGGTATGGTGTTGTGTGGGTACAGCAATCCGGAACCCGTACCCGTACCCGGGCATACCCGTGACCACATTATCATGGGTTTACCCGTACCCGTGTCATACCTTAACAATGACGAACAGTATTGGCAGTTTTTTGATCAAACTGTACCGATTGTCAAAGAAGACGAGGATGAGCCTGAGGATATCATAGACCAGGTTGAACGCTGACATGTGTCCAAGATCACAATTGTAAGTAGATCCCCTCACCGTGCCCAAGCACAAATTACTCATGATTACATGTACTAGAAAAAGGTGGTCTGTGTTAGCGACATGTTGCAGAGCTCAAACCAAAATTGCAATGCTTTGCAAAGCATCATCGGGGTCTTCCTTAAATCCTGCAACGCCCCAGAGACAGTATGCGAGTTCCTTGCTCATGCAGGGCTCTCGCTATCTATGACATCAATTAACAATGCTGTAACAAACTTATCAAGAGAGGCTGGGACGAAAATGCGTGAACTTGGAAAATCATTCCTAACTTCCTATGCATATGATAACCTGGATATCGATCTCAAACACTCAGTCCCTACACTTGAAAAGTCTCAGGAGACACTGATTCATCTTACCTCCGGTACTATGCTCCCACTGTATGAGGTAGCTCTTGACGATCTCAACTGCTCGGACCAGTTGTGGGCGAAGTCTCGTCTCAACCCAGACGTTCCTCGGAACACAGTGCAGAAGGTAGATATTGTTGACCTCATGGGGATACACCTGGAACAGGACCATCCATCCAGCCTTTTGTGAGACAAACGATTTAATGCGTGGAAGTTCCTCCATGATCTTCTGAACTATGGACCAGAAGCCTTTCAAAAATACAAAATTAAATTAGGGGATCCAGAAGTAGTTGATGCCATACCTCTGAAGAAGACTATGCAGGTGCCCAACACTGCGTTGGATGTGGCCCCAAGTACACCTGCACAAAACACCAAAGCACTAGATGCTTTTTTTAAACAGGCTGGTATTGGAGATCCAAATGAAAACACCTGCATGCAGAGCACTGACAACTTTGTAGTGCTCATCTTTGGAGACCTCTTGACAGGTGAACGTATTCGGAACCTGATGGAATCACGCTCTGAAGAAAAAACACCATGGCGGCGGCTTCAGTTTGTCATCTATGTCATGGGATTGTTTCATCTTAAGATGGCTTGTGCTGATGCGATCTGGCAAATCTTCATCAATCCAAAGAAAGCACGTGAAGACGAGAACAGCCTGAGTAAGCATGTGGGTCAGATTCATCCAAAGGAAACTGGCAAGATCGATACAAACCCTGGATTCCGACGTATGCATGAGGTTATACAGCATGTCAGCATTGTCTCACGGCTTGACTGCTGGGTTAACGAGGCTTGGAAACAGGGATTCGAAACATTGGAAGACTTTGCAGCCTCCAATCCAAGTTGGGAAGACCTGCAGAAGAAATCATATCAACTAGTGGTGGAGCACGTTGCAGGCCCAGATATATCGGCACTTCGTGCTGAAACAGAGCAGTTGTGTGATGAACAGCATGAGAACATGCTCTTACGGCAACAATACTTCCTCCTTTATGAGCAGATGTCATTCGCATTGAACATCAGAGATATCAGCCATGTCAAGACTTTGTTCTTGCCATGGATGTACATCTTCCAGGGCTGTGCGAAACATAAGTATGCCACAGAGATGAAGCGGTACTTGGAAAACGTACATTTTGTCTATCCCATGGGCTTGAGGTAAGTATAGCAAAGAATGCGACCTGAAATAAACTTCTGACAATTATTTAAGGCAAGCAATCAGAATGAACATACTTTGTAATCCATCTGGAAAGAAAGGTGCCTTTAGAGCTATTGACTGGCTTGTCAAGCACAACAACCTGTATACTAAAGTGAGTCCATTGAGTGGTCATATAGAATGAGAGCTGATCATATATTAGCATATATATGGGGGAAAGTACTCAAACCACCAGAAGCAGCAAATTCTGGCTGAATCCCCACTGATCGAAGTATACAAAAACACACGGCGTCAACTGGAGAAGATCTTTTGCTTGGATCATAAAACCACACAACATTCACCCCCAAAAATGAAACTGATGTTCCAGCGGTTGGGTGCATATCTGCAAAAGCACGAAACAAATATCCATAAACCAGGAAGGACTACGAAATACATAATTCCAGATGTTATGGGCAAGGGAATGCACATCATGATGACACTAAAGCTGTCAACGGAGATGACTGGCAGCGCTGATGATGAAGACGACGATGCAGGTCAGATGGATATTGAGGACTGGGGATTATCCGGGGACATAGAAGTCGAAGATGATGGTAGTCTTGATGTGTAATTATCGTGAGGCGTGCGGAGGATAATGTGCTGGTGCGTAATTAGAAGGACCGGCTTGGGATAGTGTAAACAGTGGCAGGTAGAAAGGGTAAAAAAACGGCATGGGGTGGACAGGAGGTTGTGTGAGTAAATTGTGATAAAAAGGTGGCAGGTGAGGTGGGACTGTCGGGGTCAGAACAGCTAGGATAATCAGATTAAATGTGTTAATAGGAACGTTTGATTGGAAAGTGTGAGAAACAGGTTGTGGTTGTGGTTGTGGTCGTTGTGGGACAGGTGGGATTGTCGATGACTCCGTATCACCACGAAGAGCTTTAGTGCGTTCTGCAACACGGACTGGGCAGTTGCTGTTTGAGCCTTAGGTGGTTGTTTGAGTAAATATATATGTATATTAAGGAATGAACATACTGATATGCCCTTCAGCCTTACACTTGCTGCACCGAGACTTCCGCTTGCCGCTGTTAACGTTTTGATCAGGCAGTTGTGTGACATCTACCGGTAGTGGCATGTCAGATGTCGATGTGGCTATAGCAAGTTGAGGAAAGTGGGAATGAATTATCTTGAGGAGAGATTCGCCGAGTTCCTCAGCCTAGTCCCTTCTCCACTTGGTCTCCGTGATGAGATGTTCAATAGTCAACAGCCAAGTCTGGGAGTGCGCACAGGCAATGAGATGCTCGACGATCTCGTCGGATATCAGTAACTTGGCACCCAGTCGACGGACTACAAGATTCCCGAACTTTTCAATTGCGTGTCAGCACTGCCAGTCAAAGATTGCCATCTTGAGGTTGTTGCTTGTGGCAGTCATCTCGAATGGTTTGGTGCGGGATTTGGCTGGAATTCGAGTTTGTTTGGTTAATGGAACGCGGTACTGCTCGAAAAATTCGGGGTTGCAGAGATCACAGCAGATAACGCAGTCTTTTGGGGTGCAACGAGTACAGCCGGATGGAGTAGTTGAGTCGCAGAGGAGATGGTTGTTGAGCGCTGATTGACTCGGACTCGTGACTTCATTGTATACAAAATTGATTAATCATAACTCACGTGTTCGATCATTGCCAAAGTACACCTCTGGAACGACCTTTCGACAGGTAATGCAAGCATGCGCATTAATGAAGTCATCCATGGGACTGCCAACCTCAAGATCTGGGTGGCTCTTCCCTTTGTAGCTTGAATTTCCTGTCTTCTCTCATTTGCCGTAGTGAGCCCGCCACTCTTCTTTGAATGCTAACTCTGCCACTCTCCCAGGATCAACCACCGTATCTAGCTCCATGTTGATGTCGGCATTGGTGTTATCATCAACACTGGCATTTTCTCTGTCACCTGACACTTCTTCTAATCCACGATTGAGACTTCGATCTACTAGCGCTGGCCGCTTTGCCTTCTCATGATTTCCTGTGTCTGTTGCTTTTCGTTTCATACTGGCGCCTTTTTTCTTTCGCTTGGCTGCTCTTTCTGCTTTGGCTACTCGCTCTTCGTCTGCATCCTTCTTTTCGACAAGCAAGATTGCAGTACCGACTGTGTCCTGCCCACGCGCTACTCGCCCAAAGTGTTGCCACAATGTGCAAAGATCACATGCAGCCTTCCATTGGACGATGACCTTGATGTTAGGGAGGTCCATGCCCTATCAATGAATACATCATCTGGGCCCAGTAATATATTGTGCTCGTACTCACCATCCCAAATGCATCAGTACAGCACAAACCCCAAGTGCTGGAATCTCACATTGCAAGTTCTTCATCTCGATAGGCCTGGGTCATTGTAGAATGGAAATATTTGATCTTGTTTCGTAATGATGAGGGTAAAAGGGTGCCAAGGTAATGGCAAGCACGCTCAGCTTCCTTGGTGTTGTCAAAAAAAATAAGGAATGCCAGTATAGGTGGATCACCATCTTCATAGCCTTTGGGAATGAGGAACTCAAGGTCCTTGAAACTCGATGCTGGGAAGATGAGTCCCCAAACCATGAGGTGGATATCGGGTCGGTTATTCGACCTGATGATGTGTTCGGTTTTATCGGGGCGCAGTCATAAGATTTCAACGACATCAAGTAGGAGGGCGGGTGGGAGTGTGGCAGAGGCAACATAGAAAGGGATGGTCTCAGGGATGAGATAACGGAGGTCTCCAAGGTGCTGATACTCTTTTCAAAACTTATTCCATTGACTAACACAATGTCCTTCATTGAAGGTGAAGTAGAGAATATGTTTCGTAACATGAGGCTTTGTCCATAATTTGCTAACATCACTATTCCCCATGAGAAGCTCCGGGTTGATTATGACGACATGGTATTTCCCTGCTTTGATATCCTATAAGTAAATGTGTTAATTGAGTTAACTACAGTCAAGGTAGATTATCTCACCTTGAAAGTTGCAGGATGTGCATTTTTGCTACTAACAGCAATTGTGCTCAATCCAGCTTTGTCCAATGCTTCGACATTCTGTTTCCCTAATAAATTAAGAGGTGTGACAACAAAGATCATCTTGTCCTCTCCCTCCTCCAAAGCCATCAGGAGTGCAATCCAGAACGAGAGTGTCTTCCTGGCTCCAGTAGCAGCAAACCCAACGACATCTTTTTTTGCATAAAGTGCCAGCGCAACCTTGATTTGTAACCAGCAAGGGCGCTTATCCAGCTTGGCTTTAACTAGATCATGTATTTCCTTCACTGTCCATTCTCGCAGCATATTGTATACGATGCTGAAAGGGAAGTAATATCGAGAATGGTACTGGGATTTCCGAAACAGGATAGTGATGTCACAACGGGAACCTTTAATTCTGATTGCCTGGGTGATTGATTTGTATTATCTTAGGGTTCATTTGAGATCACCGAGCACCCCGAATTCGACTTTTGCCAGCCGCTCAACCGCGAGTTTGGGGGAAGTTTTGTTTATTTGGTTTTTGTTTGTTCTCATTTGGCTCATACTAGGATTAAGCCCCATTCGAGCGGTTCGAGCGAATGGTTTTAGGAGCCTGCTCTTCCAGTTGTAAATTTCCTTTCTAAACCTTTTTTTCCATCTCCGAAGACTAAGTGATGTCCACCTTACCCAAATCCAGCAAAATTATGACATCGGCATGTTCGGCTCATCTCTCATCTGAACATGGATCTCTCAATCCACACTCCGACCTGGCACCGCGTTTTATAGTTCGGAAAATATTCTATGTTTCTAAATCCTACGGGAAGTCATCCAATGTTTTGCAAGTTAATGACATATATGCCTGACTTAGAAGCCCGTCAAGTGGAAAATGTAATCAAGAATACAGGACGAATAGCGGCATCTTCGTAGACCACTGACTCATTCAACCTGCCATTCAACCTGTCATAGACGACCTGCAGTTCACTGTTGAGTTCGAACTGGTCTATCCTAGGAGATAGAGAGGACTCACAGAATTATATCCCGAAGGGAGAGATTTCACTTCCGCAAAGTCAGATACAAAGTATTGTTTGCTCATCACGACCCTGGCCAAAAACGCAACTCCCTCGGGTGAATAGTTAGACGATCTGATCAGATGTCAGCGTCAGCGACTTTGGGGGATGATATCACATACTTATTTGATGCTGATGAAGTGTAGATACCCTGCCCAAATCTAGGAGAACATAAGGTTTCCATGATTTGGCGGAAGTGAGGGAAGACTCACGCTCCCTCCGGATTAGCCAGGCTCACTTTGAAAGAGGTCCTCAGAATGCTACATGCTGGACACTTATTCCACCAGCATGGGTAGTGGTTATCAGTTTCGCCGAGGCTACACTTCCGTGAGGTGCCATGATACCGGAAAACCTCATTTCCGTGCTTGCTTCTAGACCATAAAAAATGCGTCAAGGCCAGCCATCTTGCGGATATGAAAATGCGAATGGCACGCACTTATACAGGTCATACTGTGCACGTGAGGCCGGGCTTTCTACAATCTTGAAAATCTTCTTCAGTGGTGGACATGGCCGCCCCATGGGACAATTCCATGCTGAAGTAAATTTTGTCTGCACTAAGTATGGAAAAAATTTGTGTGCGAATGACATCAAAATTGTGGTGACATACCCATTTTAAATGTTACGTGGTTTGGGGGTACTTCCATTAGCAATGGCGTGTTGCTCGACGAATTTTGCTGCATGTCTTTCCACAAAAGTCGTAATTGCCAATCTTAGGCTTGATGTGGCACAGGAGGCAGCAATCGCTGGCCTAGATGATCGGGATGTTCGCCGTGACGGAAATCTTTGGAAAAACTGAACAAGTCAGTCCTCACATATTGCACAGGGGGTGGAGATGGCTGAGGCAGGGAAGGCAGCTCAGTGCTTTCAAGTACTCTTTGACGCCGGTGCTTTTTGCGGTAATTCCGGTAGAAATAAGCGAAGCCAAAAGAGACGCCTCCGACAATACCAATGGACACGAAGCCAGTGGTGCTTCCAACGAACATAATCCCTAGACCGTGCAGATGACTATAAAATGTAAGCTAGGTTGCCTGGAAGAGGGGAAACTCCTATCAGATCCAGAAAATCAAGTTCGATAATGTTGTTGGCAATGGCAGAATGCTTTAAATAGATTCGGAACCACACTGCCAGACGGCCTAACCATGAGGAAGGAAGCATATTATATTGTCAGGGTGCATTGTGAAGGAATTTGACGCCTTATTGTGACTCGTATAAAGCAATGATAAACCATAAGAACGATATAGACAAGCACTGGCAAAGCGATGTTTCGGGTATACAGTTGTTTGGACCCCTGCCACTACCCTAGTTTTCTTTCTTGTCAGATAGGCGCTGTAGATTTTGACATGTTTGACAGGCGACACAGGCGGTCATGTCAATCCACCCAACCACAGTAAGAATGTCACATATTAGTGGACATGATCCTATCGCGTTACGGCTGCTAATCTGTAGTAATCTGCTTATTTCCCTCACCCGTCAATATATCCCTTCAAATATTGTTGACTCCCAACCGTGTAAGGTTACTGTGCTCGTCGTCGGGGATGAGCGCGACATGGCACGGCAACATTGATGGCAACGTCGGAGGTAGCCGAGTTGCTCATCACGTTGACGCGTGTTGACGCGTGCCGTTGTGCTCTTATCAGTTCGTTATCTATTGCTTACATGATATCTATGGGCGGCATACATTGGGCGGATACGGGCTACCTTACACGGTTGGGAGTCAACGATATTTGAAGGGATATATTGACGGGTGAGGAAATAAGCAGATTACTTGCAGATTAGTAGCCGTAACGTGATAGGATCATGTCCACTAATATGTGACATACTGTGGGAAGGTTAGGTGATAATAGTACAAAGGCTTAGGACATGCCTGCCACCTGGACAGCCTCAACGGACCGAAAGTGACTACTATTCAAGCTTCAAGTTGTAAATCTGGTGCTTCAATGTGCCTCGCTTTTCGTTCTGGGTTCTATCGCTGATGGAAATTTGCCGAATGCAATGCCAAAGCCTGTCCAGCCGATATCAGAACGATAAACGATTGTCCTTGCTCAGTGAAGTATTGATGGAAAGTAGATCCTCGATTTTGCTGGTGTAATAATAATATCGGACCTCCAGAATGAATATTAATGAATCTGTGTCCTGATGGCAAACCTTGATATCCCACCGTGCACAACTTTTTTGCCCTTTATTCTCTGCCCATACAGCGCTTTTCTGGATCTACATTGCCAACGACTTGGAGTTATTACCCTTCTAAGGCGCAGAGGATGTCCGAGGACGACTATTATGGATACGGATCGAATAAATTGAAGGACGAGCAAAGGCGTCACACTGATGTCTCTTCTGACGCTGATTTTAATAGCGCCTATCGTAGTGACAACTCAGATGATTGCGTGGTGCGCATATCCAGCTTGTATTTTTGCGACTTGTATTGAAGCTCTACGTCAGGTTTGCGGGATAAGGCCAAAGCATCCACCTTACCCTACTTGTGGGCTGACTTGCGCTGCGAAATTGAAAACGATCAGTGGTTCATATCCTACGCGTGGTTTAGGATCCACAAAGAGTCTGAGCTACTTGGGCAGTTCAAACAACTCCGGTGGTTCAAGCTACTTTGGCAGTTCAGGCCCCATGTGCGTTGTGAGTGCTCTATCTCTGCTTGTTACAGAGTCTGGCCTCTCATTTTATATTTGGGCAGGTTTGTGGGATAAGGCCAAAGCATCCACCTTACCCTACTTGTGGGCTGACTTGCGCTGCGAAATTGAAAGCGAGCAGTGGTTCATATTCTACGCTTGGTTTAGGATCCACCGGGAGTCCGAGCTACTTGGGTGGTTCAAACAACTCAGATGGTTCAAGTTACTCCAGTGGAATCACGGGCCTCTTCGAAGATCTTACCTTAGATCGCAATTCAGGCTCTACGGCCAGCTCAACGTCCACCGCTAGCTCAGTCCTCACAAGAAAGCCGGGGATGTGTGTGGTGAGTTTTACTTGTCTACGTTATGCAATAACCTATTTCTATTCTGCATTTTTAATTTCTATAGGTTTGTGGTATTAAGCCAAGCTATTCCAAGGGAGGAAATCATTACCCCACGTGTGGTCTTAGCTGTAGAGACACGTTGAAGGCGAGTGGCGGTTTGCAACATCTAAGCGTTTCAGGTCACAAAAGCAATTCAGGGGCTATGTGTGTCGTGAGTCTAATTCTTTTTCAATATCTGCGAACTGAACCGGTATCGGCGTCTTATCCTTTATTTGAAAAAGGTTTGCGGCGTTTGTCCATGTCACTCCAATGAAAAGAGAAGGTTTCCCACATGCGGTCTGATCTGTGCCGAAAAGCTTGCGAACGGCGGTGGGCCACATAACATGTGTGAGGTAAGCCTCAATGCTATTGTTTCTCAGTTCAGTGATCGAGTTCCAGGGATAGTACTGTCACAGAAAGCCGAGATCCCAGAACTATCCGCATTGTGGCGCAACATGCAAAGAGAAGGCCAAGGTGGCTTGTCTCATTTGTCGATGCCACCCCAAGAACGGCAAATATCATTTCTGCGGAAAAACCTGTAGGGACATTGCGATGAAGACT
Organism: Tricholoma sp. MG99; assembly: GCA_003521275.1. Classification (NCBI taxonomy): domain Eukaryota; kingdom Fungi; phylum Basidiomycota; class Agaricomycetes; order Agaricales; family Tricholomataceae; genus Tricholoma; species Tricholoma sp. MG99. Next base: position 13,716 of record QOVE01015247.1, read on the forward strand.
TCTCCTTTACTTGTGGAAGTGCGACCGGACCATGTCACCTTCGAAATGGGTTAGTCATCCCCGATTGCTTACCTTGGCCAGTACGAGGACTTTCTCCCATGACGTGGCAAAGTGATTTTGCAAGGAACTGACGCTCTCGTATTCATAGTTGAGACTAAATTCCAGAACGCATGGGGCATATCCGGACCGTGTCCTCAAGTCAAGAAGGTTTACAAGGTGGTGGAAAGCAAAGCCTTCTTGGAGCCATATGACATGTATCGGTGAGTCTTCTGACTTGGAGTTCTGGACTCTTAAGGATGTGTGATGCGTGGTAGCAAAATGCACAGTAACGAGGTTTTTCGCTATCACGGAACCTCGCGCCAGTGCAGCCTTGGTAGCAATGGCCAGTCGAAGCTCTGCAACTCTTCTTCGTGCTGTGCGTGTTCCATTCTCCGGACGTCGTTCAATGTGAGCCTTGGGAATCCTGCAGGAGCGTATGTCCCACCTCCTACATTGTACAACGACACGCAATTGATTTCTCTCTGATACTTTTGTTTAGTTTTGGCCAGGGCATCTATACCTCCTCAGCATCGAACAAGTATGTGCCATTCCGTCAAAGTATGATCTCCTGACATGGCTAACTTGGTTAAAAGATCGGCTAGTTACTCAGGCATGCCTAACAGTCCAGAACGGATAATGTTTTTAAACAAAGTTATCCTGGGCAAACCCTACAACGTCAGTGCATTTGGACAAGTGATGTCTTGTCCCATTGGACACGACTCGGTGAGTTCGTTTACATCGAGGTCATGAGAGAGTCTTACTTGAATGTTGGTTTGTAGGTGGTCTTCGACAGGCAGGGTGGTGCATTGAACGAGACTATCGTCTATAGAAATGATGCGATCCGACCCGTATTTCTCATTGTTTTCTGACTCGGATGAAGCAAGACTTTCTTACATTGTCCTGATGTGTATCCTCTGATGTGATTTACAAGTATTTTCATATGCGGTATATAGTCGAGGAAACATGAACTCAATCAGCGAGAGAAACGCTTCTGAATTATTTTTATCATAACCATATTCCTAAACGTCAAGAAGTTGTTGAGCACTCACTGTACAAATCATCCACGACCGCAAGCTGTTCGCGCCACTTCTAGGAGGCTTGGGTGCGATGGAGTTTGCCGGGAATGATTGAAAGCGTTTCCAAAGTCGACGAAAGTCTTCCTCCCAAGGATAGCAAAGAACACTCGATCGAAACTACCAGCAAATCGGGCTCCTGGAACTGACAGAAACTCTGCCCACAATCGAGCCACGACATTGACGTCGTTCCGAAAAACCCCAGTCCCAAAGCTACCCAGAACGAGATTCCTTACGCCCCTCTCTTCGAACAAGCACAAGATCCGACCCATCCTCTCCTTCATTACAGCTTCGATTTCCCTCTCGGTTGCATGCCTCCCGAGCGATTGAGCGAATTTTGACTGGCGCAGCTGGTGTGCGTTGACAGCTGCGCAGGTGAGGACATCGATTTGTATTGGCCTCGTCAACGTGCCCTTGTCGTCTTTGATCACTTCTACATCTGGAGAGTAGATCATGCTGTGCGTGTAGAAAGGGTCTCTGCCTTCCGGTGAGTGCTCGTCGTAAAATTGTCGGGCCTGGCGTGTGCAGAGGGATTGGTATAAGTTGGAAACGCGAGCGATGGATTCCTCTTGGGCTTCAGCACCATTCTTGAAACCCCCTCCTGGTTTGGTCGCTGAAGCAAAATTGAGCACGCCGATTTTAGAGCTGCCTCTGGGGTTGTTTCGAAGTGTCCTAAATAAGTTTCGGGCGCAAGCGAGAGTGGAGACTTCAACGATGGTAATGTAGGTGTTATGAGCGGATCGATCAGACAGAGGTGATTTCCAATGGTCATACGCTCGAGGAGGATATGCCTCGGTGCTTCGCTCCAGCTCTTCGGTGTATAGCTTATATGTGGTATTCTTCACGTTATATCTACCACGCTCGATGATGTTCAAGGTGTGTTCTGCTATCTGTCGCAGATCTTCACGGTGACGATGTTCGAAAGGCATGCTGACTGTCAGATTAGCGTCGAGGGTCCGAGGCTAAGAGGACTGAGATTAAATACACTTGTGACCTAAGCCTGAGAGCCAATACTAAAGAATGTATAAGTTAGTAAATATCAGTATGTGAATCTATGTATATGATTACCCTCAGCTGCAATTCAGCTGTCTGAATATGTAGGAGGACCGAGGGAACGAGTAAAAGTCACTCGACGGACTCGACGGAGGTACTTAATGAGCGTGTATCGAGTTGCTTGACTCATGAAAATAACAAGAGGTCACAGATCCAAGATCCACCGATGGCGGACGTCATGTGTGCCTGGCCAACACATCACTTTCCCATGGTCGGCACAGCTCGGCAGAAAGAAAGAAATCAATTCGGCTGGCAACGGCACAGAACGGTAGAGCTTATGTACTTTCCAAGTTACTATATGATTCTCAAGCAACGTTCAAGTTGGGGCTTATTTAACGAAAAACATCGCTTTGTGGCTGGACGTAAGAATTATAAGGAACATAAGCAGGCAATGAAAACGGCACAGGCGCCACATTGTAGATCGGTTGTGTATGACGAGTTCGTCGAGGAGACTCGCCATGCAAGTCATGGATCGTTGGTAGGCGATCCATACGAGCAGCATCATAATTGAGGTGCCTCATTACAGAGCGACCGACAAGGTCGTCGGCTATCCCCAACCTTTCCTCCTCCGCTGGCGAGGGTAATTTTCTCGCGAAACTTCGTATGGTCACTTCGCTGCTCCCATGAACCATGTCGTTCTTGAAGATGCCGATGAATGTTGTGCTCAAACCCTGGCAAAGAATAGATATACAGTTTTACATTGAGAATTAAAATGCACCCTGCACCTGTCCAGTTTTCAGCGTTTCCAGCATATTTTTGACGCTGCTCTTGGCTGAGTGTAGCGAAGCTCAGATGTGTAGGGGCCTTTCGTACGTGATCTTCAATGACCTTGACTCGGTTCGTAAGTGCTTGATCTTGGCAGGAGAGGCAAGACTTGGATCCAGCTGGCGAGGACCCTTGGCAGGTGAGGGCACGGACATGGATAGTCGAGCTTGAAGCTTTGATACCGAGGAGGGTGAAGCCAGGTTTGGTTCGGCAGGCTGGATCGTGTAATGGAAGAGGATAAGGTGTTGAGAGAGGGAGCGGCCTTTGACTTCTCTTAGGTTAGTACTATGATTGTAAACTACATTTATTACTTTTTTGATGTTGAATTGAGGTATTAGAGGAGGAAGAAATGCCTTGACCTAGGCGCTCGTAACATACATTGCAAAAAACTCCATTTGACGTTGGTTGGACATTGTTTGACAGGGAGTGGTGGGCATGGAGCGGATACACTATATACAGCGTTAGTTGACGAGCATGTTGAAGTTATGGCGTCCGCGTCGCGTCGCCTCAGCAAGACGCATTACTGGCAACTGTATAGTAGGACGTTCTGTTGCCTAACTGATTTGTAAGAAACTGATGGCGAATTGCTCTTGGGAAATAAAGAGCAACTTCTACTCACACTGGGGTATTCAAGTTTTCGGGGTGCCTGAAAACTGATCCAAAACTAGAAAACAATAGTTTTAGGGCACCCGAAACTATGAACTGCACGTTTTGGCAGGAATTTCGGGGGGACTGAAAACTTGTACTCCCTGGTGTGACTCGCCTCAGTTCTGGAGTCCTGGTATGTTCGGCGTCTGATAACAGGGATAGATTCAGGGCTGTGAGTCCCACGTCCGGCATGTGGTTGTTACTCAGTTCTTGTACAACAAGGTTATGACATGATTAGCGCTGAGGCACAGTCATTGACTCTGACCTCGTAGTGAACCCTCAGACGCCGCACAACCACTAGCAATCTCTCTACGGTATGCGTTGCTCACTGGCTTGTGCAATGTTCGACCCAGACCATCTCTCCCCCCAGTCCATCGATCACTCCATCTACTATTACCCCCATACGTACTTGAATTCTTCATATCCTCAGGCTCGTACCCTTGGCGGTGTACGTATTCTTCGGTCCCTGCCGCCTCCTGCTGACCTGTGATCCTCTTTTGTCTCGAAAGTCGCCTAGTACCACCACTACTGATAACAGACATGAGGACGTCGGACACCCCCATGGCCCCAGTCCCCATGATCAACCATCGAGGGGATTGTTTATTGTGGACCATTCACAAGAGGTTCCATTTGCTGTACGTACCACCGAGTCTCTATTCCACGTTGATCTCTCACCACTTCGAAACCCCACCTGTGTATTCACCATCGTGGCCCTTCGGTGTCTCCTCAACACCAGCCTGATGGACACAATCGGAGCCCTAGCAAAACCCATGAAGGGCCTTCATTGGGTACGCAACGTGCGGTACGTACTTCTTATATCTATTCGATATCTACTCCTCACCACCCTGACACACTTCTTGCGTATTCAGATCCCAGGTCAATACAAATTACATGGGTCTTGCTATTCCTACGATCCTATGGAAACTGACAAAGGAAATAACGGTGAAGCTGGGCGCAGGGGTGGTGCTATGGGTCGTGGAAATGCCTACCATCAGGAATCGGGTCATCGGTGGGGACTACCAGCATGGAAACCTTTATGTGTGGTGCGCCATCTGGATCTCTTATCACGTCCATCCAATGTCGATTGACTTCTGACTACAGGTTTGCAAAACAAGACCTCAATATTCAAGAGGACTGATACGTTACGACACTTGTGGTCGCACATGTGGTGACATACTCAAGGCCCAGAGTAGTGCTGGTCGTGGCGGCTCGAGGCAGATCTGTGTCGTGAGTCGTTTGGTTTTCATCGTATTCTGAATGATCCCTTTTTCTGAGCGATCTTCTTGTTGCCTTAGGTTTGCGGTATTCGTCCACAACATGCTCCATATCCTACCTGTGGTTTGACATGCGCTGCCAAATTAAAAGAGTCATCAGACGTGAGTTTTGTCCCCTTCTCCTTCTCAATTGACTTATCGGATCTAAAAACAACGCTACTGGATTAGAGGGATCCCGGTTCACTTGATTTCTCCCTAGTGAGCGTCATCTCTTTGCTTTCATTTTTCGGTATCCATAATAATCTGATACTGGCGTAAAGGGGCAGATAGCCGATCTTAGTGAGAATCTGTCCGTTCTTTGCTTTTTTGACCCTGAAATATATGAGCTATGCATTACCGTCTCCGCAGTTCCTTCCATCACGTATTCTGCATGCTTGATGTGTTGGAGAGCTCCTCAGCAAAAATCGTCGGAATTTTGCAGTATTAGTTGCCAAGAGGCAGCGCAAGACAATGGGCCGATTCTCCTAGAGGCACTACGAGGTCACGTCACCTTTCAGGAAAGTGAGTAACCCATTCGCTGATTCTCTCTCCACAATGTGTCCCTCTTTTTCATGACGTGGGTTTCATTTTTATTTGTTTAGTATCTCATCTGTTCAAAAATACTTGGAAGACTTATAGACCATGTCCCGAGGTCCTGAGAGTGTACAAGATCGTAGAGAATAAAAGTCATGCTGCGAAATATGAGAAATTTCGGTACGTCTTTTTCGAGGCCTCTGAAATGATCCATACTGAAAATCTTTGCGTCCCGCAGTAAAGCCCATGCCAAAAGCAGGGAGGAGCGACGTTGGCACGGCACATCATGTGAATGTGATGTAGGCGATGATGAGAAAGACTATTGCGATTCCTTGGAATGTCAACTGTGTCAGACCGTCTCACACTCGTTCGACACTTCGAAATTTAAGAGCGGTGTACACACATCGGAGACATCGAGCCAGTGAATCCGTCCATGTTTTCACTCCGATAGTCTGATTCTGACCCTTTCTTTCTTTGCTAGGTCGAGCACTTATTCCGACGACAACGATTGTACCGAGAAGGCGATGTTGTTGATAGACGTCTGTTTTGGGGAACAGATCTCATTGACAAGAAACCAAATCCCGCCTGAAGGTGTTAAGGATTACGATACAGTAAGCGTATATCGACTTACCTTTTACCCCGGGTGTATCTCACTCTTATTTATTTATTTTTTGCGTCAGGTCCAAGTTCTCAAGGAGTCGTTAAAAGGACCGGTGGATGATGTGATTGTGTGCAAGAAAAATGCAATCAGGCCATCTTACCTCGTCTTTTATGGCTGATTATGAACTTTTCGTGAGTAAATTGTCATATCCACTTGATACTCGGTGGAATAGTAATCGTTGTCACCTTGGTTTGTTTTTGTGTAAATAATGTTGCAACCCTCTCCAGTAGATATATTGTACTGAACTTATATTATTATTAGTTGAGCTCGTTCACTTTTCCCAGCAGTACTAGGGCAAATTTACCCTAATTCACACCTATGATTTGACCATGTTGGGAAGTTCGGCAAATTACCTCCAGTCTCGTATCGCTTGGAAGGTGCTTTATCCCAGTACAGCATGTTATTTGAGATATGAGTAAACATGTACTGGGATAAAGCACCTTCCAAGCAACACTACTTCGTCCTCGTGTATGCATCGGACTCGTAACCAGACTGCGGCATCCCTATCCTAAATTCTCATCAAATTCCTATTCTCGCTCCGCCTTGATTTCCCTCCGCTCACCTGCCGGTAAAAGTTCTTCAACTTGTTTCAGGGGATGCTCGAGATCACTTCAGCGCTGTCTGCCACATATCATGCATGCGATGGTGGTGGATCTGGAAAGTGCATTTCGAAACAGAATGCTACAACATGTTGGTAGTTGGCTGTAGTCCAACTCACTGCATGCGGATGAGGCGTGCTGTTAACACGACGCAGAGAAGCGTTTGGAGGAAAACATTGACCAACTGCATGATCCATCGTGTTATTAATATATTCCCGGTAACATCTCCCCCGGCCAGTATACGAGACTTCAGAGATCCACTACAAAAGAGCTCCTCGTCACCACGAATCGCTCACCTAGAAGAAACCCCCAAATGTCTCCCAAAGACAAAACCCAAGACCCCATTCTAGCAGACGGAAAGGAAACTGATATAGTAATACCGTGCGTGTTGTCCATCAAACGCTTAACATGTCTTCAAGTTGCTCTCAGAATCATGGGTGCTACCGGCGCTGGCAAGAGCAGTGTTAGCATAATTTGGCTCGCTCTATTCCAATTTATCTGATCCATATTTTGGAAGTTTATCAACTGCCTACTCGAAGGACGCCCGACGAAAGATCTCATGAAGGTCGGCCACGAGTTGACCTCCTGTACCAAACAACTATCTTCAGTTGTACTGGTACTGGAGCCGAAAGAACGCTTCCCAGGCCTGCAGGGTAATCGGGTGGTTATAGTGGATACGCCGGGATTCGATGACACGTACACCGGAGATCTGGAGATTTTGCAGCGTATTGCGAGGTGGTTGGAGCTTTCGTGAGTGCACCATAGCCTCGATGCCAGCAATCATGAGCCGGCCCCACTAAACACTTTTCTGGGCTACAGTTATAAGAAGCGGATGGTGCTTGGAGGGGTGATATATCTGCACGATATATCTCAGGACCGCTTCTCAGGCACTGCGAAGAAGAATCTAGAGATGTTTCACGTACTCTGTGGAAATGCTGCACTCAGGAAGGTCGTCCTTGCGACCACAAAATGGAACAGACTCCAAGAGGAACATGGTAAAAACCGAGAGAAGGAACTAAAAGCGATACACTGGCAGTCCTTGGTCAAGAATGGTGCTCAGGTGCACCCATTCCGGGGTAGCTGTCAAAATGCTTGGGCGATAATCGACCTCTTTCTCAAGCAAGCGGAGCCGTCGACTAAACCAGGAATTAGGGCGATCGTTCTCCAGATCCAGAAAGAAATGGTTGACGCCCGCAAGATCATCCCACAGACTAAAGCCGGCAAGAAGCTACGTTACAGCCTCGAGGAACTCCTCAACTTGCAGCGACGGGTGGCCGCTTTAGAGGCGGAGCTAGCGAAAAGTGGCAGTACCGAAGCCCAAGCAAAGCTCCAGGAGACAGAGGAGAACATGCAGAACATTGTGGGACAGATACAAGTTCTCCGAACGTCTCTCCCCCAGCGAGTTTTAAGGCTGTTCCGTGTATTGGCGAGTGAACAGGAGCTCTAGTCAAAGACCGACTGACGAATTTTATCAACAGTTTCATTGATGTTAATATGCCATCGAGTCGAAGTGGGAAGTTGAGAAATTTACTTGTGTCTGTACAACAATTTCGATTTCAATACCTATCGGTTAGCATTGCTATACGGCCGTCATGAAAATCTGCCATACCAGATTATGGCCATGAAAAGAGAGTATGGCTTGGTAGGCGGCTTAACTCTTGAGCGCTATGCAAGAGTTTCCATAAAACCCGTAGCTTGTCTAGTCGATGTTGAATGTAGCTGTCACAAGTGAGAGAAATCATCGATAAACTCGAGGAACGGAGAGCGCGAACGCCGGCAAGGACAGGTCACAGAGTTGCTTCGACGAGACACTAAGGCAAGTATATCTAAGCAGTTTAAATACATTTTCACAGGTTGTGGTGAGGAGAAACCTAGAAGCTGAGGAAGAACCACTCCGGACTGTCCCCGATGATAGAGTTCGGCAGTCGCGCAAGAGAACAGTGGATGGGAAGCACAGCGATAGAACCCAGATATTGATCAGCTCGTGTTGTAGGATAGTAAGGAATGTCAGATAGAGGGACAAAGAATATTACAAATAAGTAGCGGTGGCCGATTTTGCGACTCTCATGTTCAAGTTTGTACCCGTAGTACATAGTACCATATGTAAGAAAGATTACTTAGCACCGATGCGCCATCACACGTCAGAATTGCATAGCAACCAAGAGGAGAAAGTGGTGTAGCGCCGCAAGGTACTAACCCAGTGCTGATGGATGATGGAGATAGTGGCGTAGCGCAGGTGAGCGTATCAATTCCGGTGGCACAGAAGGCATGGGGGACACCGACAACATCGTGATTCGTTCAGTTTCGTCGTTGTGAAGATTGACGTACTGTGACATGACTGGACACCGCTGGTGCAAGCATAGGCGTGGGGTAGCAGAGGCTGCGTGGGCAGCAGGCCCGCATGACTAAAACCATGCTAGTGGCCGACAAGGTAGCAGTCGCCCAGTATTCGCTGGGTTTCTGAGTGCTTCACAGACTAGGCGTTTTGGGATCTCCTTTCGGCACGAAGTTAAGATTGGGTAGAGGTGAAGATATCCCATCCGGGCAGAAATAAATCAGCAGACGCGTTGAGGCCATTGAATGGCATGTATAAGAAAGACGGCTACAATAAATGGGTGAAATACGCGCCAGCTGCCAGATATTAGCCTGAGTTGCCTCATTTTAAGTCAGACCCCCCTGACGTCCTTGACTAGAAATTCCGACTTGATATAATTTTTGCTGCCAGGGTTGAACGTTAACGTTGAACCTCCTTGCACGGATCTCCTTGCCAGCCACTTCCAATAACGCGCGGTAACCATGCAGTAGACTCGTGTGCCATACACACACTGGGCTCAGGCAGTACTGGTCGTGTCAACTGTGTAGGTACGTAATATTACAAGGGCTCCCAGTCGACCTTCTGACCGTCTCACGTCGCACCCTCGTGTAGTGAAGGCAGCGAATGCCAAACTAATGGTAACGTGTTGTACCTTGCGTAGCTTCAATTCGACGTTCATCACATCATATCACACTCATTAGGGACGTTCATAACCTTACATTGGGCCAGCAGGGCGATACAGTCGGGTCCGTTATGAAACACGCGACTCCCCATTCAGCTGTTGTTCAGCTGCAGCTTCGCCATTCTCAAGTTGTGCGGCGTGGTCATCGATGATCGGAAAGTTGGGCTGTGAACAGAGCATCCGAGTTCTAGATGAAAGTGATGGACTCGGATGGTCGCAGAGATACAAGTTTACTAGGGATATTGGTTAAGGAATACGGAACGAGAATGACTCGGTCTCGACAAAGCAAGGGTGTGAAGTTCTGACGAGATTTTTTCATGTCCCGACGAGATTTTTTTTACCTTGGTAAGACCGTCATGCTTTATGAATTTCAACCATTCGAACTTTCTTAAGTACCTCTTCAACTGAACCTGTTCTTTTCTCCTTGTGGTAAACATCTGAATACATATATTTGACAAAAAAACATCTGCATGGATATAACAATCGGTCGATAGGGATCGTAGAGCCCACCTACAGCGTCTCCGTATCCCAAATCCGAATTGTCTTGTCGTGCGAGCCCGAGACGACGCACTTGCCATCTAGTGAGAATGCAACAGATCTGATGCAATCCGTGTGTCCTCGAAATGGTCCTGCCCTCATTTTCCCTGTCTCTGCATCCCAGATTCGAATCGTCTTGTCCCATGACCCCGAGACCACATACTTGCCGTCAGACGAGAATGCAACGGACGTGATCCAATGTTCGTGTCCTTGAAACGGTCCTGCTGCCGCCTTCCCTGTCTCCGCATCCCAAATCCGGACTGTTTCGTCCAGCGAGCCCGATACTACACGCTTTCCGTCAGGCGAGAATGCAACAGACGTGACACAATCCGTGTGGCCTCTGAATGGGTCTACTGCCGTCTCTCCTGTCTCTGCATACCAGATCCGAACCGTCTGGTCATCTGAGCCTGAGACTATATACTTGCCATCAGATGAAAATCCGACGGATGTGACCCAATCTGTGTGTCCTCTGAGTAACTTTGCTGACCCTGCCTCTATATCCCAGATCCGAACAGTCTGGTCGTCTGAGCCCGAGACGATGTGCTTGTTATCAGGTGAGAATGCGACAGATCTGACACAATCGGTGTGTCCTTGGAACGGCCCTACTTTCATCTTCCTCGTTTCTGCATCCCAGATCCGAACTGTATTGTCTGACGAGCCTGAGACTATGTGCTTGTTGTCAGATGAGAATGCGGCAGATGTGACCCAATCTGTGTGTCCTTTAAGCGGCCCTACTGCCATCTTCCCTGTCTCCGTATTCCAGACCCGAACTTCTCGATCATCTGAGCCTGAGACTATGCGCGTGCCATCAGGTGAGAATGCGACTGATTTGACCCAATCAGTGTGTTCATGTAACACATGCAGGCAACCTGAGGAAGTTAGAGTGAAGGCTTCAGCCGCCCTTCAATGAGAAGATACGCTTCGTCACTCACGAGTTACGAACCGCGCCATGGACTCTTGTGCTGTCTCGCGGCACACTTTATTATTGCTCTTCAAGAGATGCAAAACATCAGGAAGGATTTCCTTCGAGGTGGCTAGTTTGACGGGTGGATCGTCCTGAACAATCTTGCTGAGGATGTCCATTGCAGAACGCAGGAGTTCACACTGCTCCGTAGGATCTGCGCCTGTCTTCAGGGTGCTTATCACTGCCTTGTAGAGCGCTCGCCGACCCTCGCCTAAACTGGCCATTAAAGTTTAGGATAATCTGATGAACTGGAAAGGCTTACCCGACCTCGCTATCTCATGCATACGCCGCAAGGTATCCCAGTTGGGCCCAGTATCAGTGAAAGTGAAACCCTCTAGTATGGCCTGGGTGGACTCGTACAAGTCGACCTCCAGCCACTCAACAGCATACTCGCTGTCGATCCCCTGAGCCCGCAACTCTTTCTAGAACGTAGCTTCATCTTTGGAAGGACGTGCCTTCGGGATGTACGTCAAATTGTTTGCGCCCCTCTCATTGGCTAACAGGAGGGAGCTGTGGATCTTCTGGCCGGGATGCATTTTACGACTGGCGCCAAAATGAGGCCTATAAAATTCACGGAGTGAGCAGGGCAGTCACTGTCAAACACCTGGAGGGTATTTACATTCGAGTGACGCTCTTTCCAGCCTCCTTCCTCGTGAATGTTAGCCTCTTTAACGGGAGGAACTCAAGGGGCCACCAGAACGATGTCAGAGATTCAATGATGGCGATCTGCTCGCCAGAAGAAAGGTCACGCTCGAATGGCGCCATGCGAAGACCGACAGCTCCAGCCTCAAACGCCATCCACCTCAAAGGTGGCCTGCTACGATCCATACCCGCATTCTCGATGTTTCCGCCTCCTCTAATGCCAGCATATCACCAACTCTAGCACTCGTGCGGGAAAAGAGGATCCACTTACATGTCTGAGTGTGTGCCTGGGAACCAGACTTACTTTGTGTGTGCAAGCTGGGGGGGCAACCTCTTGGATTCGGTTAGAGATTTGTCCTTATCATCCGTTTGGGCAGGTGGCTTGGCCCTGCCTCCGTAGGCGTATTCAGGAAGGAACTTCACACGCCGTTCGTCGAGTGCGAGTGCATGGCGGAAGTAGCAGACATGTTTCATCCCTTCGATAGTCCGTGGGAGCATGTGCTGCCTTCGCGTAACTCCAATCGACAAAACTGTGTCCCTGGGTTTTTATCATGAGGACGTAGGCATCCAGGCTAAAACAGGCTTCACCTACCAGGCACCGACAAAATGTACTTTTACATTCTTGTGTGAGGACGTATTCTTGAAACGAGCTGCCTTCGACATCTGAGTTGTTTCACTCGACGAGTCAGACTGCGATGATCCGACTTTAGTTACTTTAGGTTCGTCACTACTCATGTCTTCGTATAGCTCATATGCACTGGAGATGATGGTTAGCATGTACAACCGGATATACCGTATGGAGTGCACAATGGTATTTGCATCTCGTTTCCCGGATATATAAGGCCTACCTATGATTTCACAGAGAAGTTAGTTTATGCACCAGGCAGACAGAATGCACCATACTTTGTGGATCATTGCTGAAAGCACGCGGACCTGAAATGCACCGCGGGAAAAACCTGGGTAATACCCAAGATCGATATAGGTACGCCCACAGATTGTTGAAACATACCGAACAGAAAGATACAATCCCCTGAAATGTAATTATCCGACAGCCAGCGGTAGGCGCCTAAAACTGTCCCTTTGAAATCCCTGAATAGACAAGATGTGAACGATGGCTGCTGAGAATGACCACTCAGCATACCATGCGATCGCCAGATCGATCGTGTGATGAAGGGTTTTCTTGTAGAATTTATAGGACTTCCACGACGGTCGAGCGTAGGTCCCGATGCCGCTATTGTACCAAGTTTTCTGATTATCTTCAACCTCTTTCAGGATGAGGTTGTACAGCTCGATCACGTTCGTGTTCTTTTTATGAGGGTCAGCGCTGAGCATACATACAGCAGTACGCCCCTCCCCTAAACACACACCTGGTCTCCGAATTGGTTTGAGGTACCATCGATGCACACGACAAGGTTTCTGCCGTTCATTTTATGGCCACATTGCATCTCTTGTTTTGGGAGAAGTGGGCAGTCCTCTGCAGAGACGCCGCTCCCGACTGGTTCTTGGCTATGCTCGCCTGATCAAGCCAAAATTACATGTTAGTTACTGGCACGCATGCGATTGTAATGCTTACATTTTTGTCCTTCGACATTGTGGTAAGGATCGGTCGGTTGCCATCTATGGAGAGAAATTCGGGGTAGATGGGAGCACCTGTTAGTCTTGGCCAGAATTTAGTACCAGACCTTGGCCACGTTCATAATTAATTGAATATTGAACCGCGACTTTCGCGGTCAGGTGTCGTGGTTATCACATGAGCCAGATGATCATGATCGACAACTGTAAGCGCTTATCATCTATTTTATTTTTACTCTTAATAATGGCTCCGTGTCCACCGCCATTTTCACCATGCAAGCTTGTGGGAAGACATTACATTCGTTCCATCTTTCGCGAGAACGAAAATCTAAGATGAAGCCGAAGCAGATCTCGAAATCGCCAAGGGAAATCGACGATGAAGAAGAGTGACAGTCGGCGAAGATTCAGCGTACGATGGCATGGAGGGTGGTTGACGGGAGGCACTCGTATGAGGTATACGAAGGTGATGCTGGCCCAAAGTGCGAACAGAACGTCGCAGTGTCACGACAACGAAATGGACAGCAGAGTGCTGATGGGAAGTAAACTAAGTCACCAGATTCCAATCCACTTTCCGAGCGTCCCTAGATATCAGATGCCTGAAAGATATTTTATTGTCCGGAAGCAGTGTCTGACAGAGGACTTGCGCAGCCTTGCATACATAGGCATCAACGTGTGCACTCGAACTCGTAACTGACGGAGAGCCCATGATGAGAACGAAAGAGTAAACGTATTTTGAGTGATCGGCTGAAGATCTTGCAATCTCACAGCCAAGTTCGGCCTGGAGTGCTGTGCTACAGATAATAGATTCTGTCGGTTAGCTGGATGTTGAGGATCATAATCACTCACCCTTCACGGCTATCTTGCTATCTGGATTTTCTCAACCTTCAAGAGTTCGCTATGTGGACGCTAACGGCTTATCACGAGGACGAGACTAGACGCGAAGCGAAGTAGCTTCGCCATTATATCAATGCAGTAACTAAGGAGAAGGCAGTGGCGACTTGGTTTAATCAACTGCAGGCCAAGAGAAATGAGACTCACCAGAGCGCAGAGCGTGATATGCGGTAGGGTTGATAAACACTTACTTCGCTCCATGCGAAAATGTGGGTAAACCATCTGGATGACAATATGATGCAAGAAGCGTGTACTAGCTAGAGCCTATGGAATATATGAGTCGGTACTAACAGTAGGGTTCACAGTGCATACGGTAGTGGCATAGAGGAGGTGCATGACGAAGCCGACCTCGCACCCGGGATCTGAAAGACAGATCTAGGAGGCCAGAAATTGTCGGGAGTGTCACGGTGTTTTAACAGTGATGCGATACAGTGATAAAAAAGGAGTGTGAGATGTGCCCAGTGTCCATACGCATCCGCCATAAAGAGCCATGTCTAGCGTGGTGGCGGCAAAAGGACCCTTTGCACAACTCATATCAAGTGCGAAGGCCACATCTTGACAGAGTCCTGACACTGCGCTGGCAACGTTCAGCGTAGACCTCGTTTGAAGAAAAGGTAGCGATTGCACTGAGCAATCACATCATGCGCTTTAAATAATGTAAGCAGCCGCCGCCGTCGTCAACTACGGAAACAAATAGTCATCGATAAGAGTTTCATGAGATGATCGGCGATCGTGCGACGGGGATGGGCGACATCTGGGCGACATAGAGGATTGTTGTTGATGGAGGCGGGGGTGATGCCAGCCTGTGTGATGGACGCCAGTTTGTTTATGTAGCTGTACCAAGTTATCACAAACTTGTCATCTGCCTCGTTGCCGTCGTCCACGATGCCTGCCCAGCTGTCGATTCCACTGGCATCCAGCTACGATACAGATCTTTCAAATTACGATTCATCACCTTCAATTCCAAAGTTTCCTCACACAAGGGCGCAACTTTCTCTCATTGCTCGTCAACATAAGCCACTGGACAGTGTTGACAGCGATGTTGACGGTGATGACTTCAGTCGCGTGTCCCCTACGTTGGTTAGCAGGGTCGTAGGCTTCCTTGTCGAAGAACAGGAGGATGAACTCAAGGCATTCCTCCAGAAAACGTATGGCATGGACAACGATACGGTCTGAACCTCCCCATGTTTCAGTTGCATCACATCATACTGACTGGCGACTAGCTGGAACAAAATGTCTTGGACTTGATGCACAAGCACAGAGACGATATTGCTGGCGTTCCTTTTCTCTTCTTGACGCCAACTCGCCGTCCTATCTCTCGTCCATCTTCGCGTGCTTCAAATCCCACTCGTTTGGTCGGTCGTCCAGATACGCCTTCGTCTGCTCCAGCTTCGCCTCTGACTCTTGTATTTCGTCGTCCACATACCCCACTGACTTCGCCTTTGGCTGGGGGCGTAACCTCTCAATCATCATCTTACATGTCTTCCAAAAGCGACTACTCCCCCTCCTCTTCGCCTATTCTCACCCATGTTCAGTCAACTCAATCCCAGGCACAGTTCACTGCCAGCCTTCCCGCTTCCCCCCTTTCTTCTCCGCGCTTACTAAACGCAAAGGCATCCGAATTCAAACCCATCCAACGACCACTTTCTGCTGCTTCATCTGTTCCGGGTTCATACCTTCGCACAGACACTCCTTCTCCAGATCTATGGGCCCACAACTCTCCCAGAGCTACCTCAAACCTCGCCATCGCCGCCCCACTCATTGCTGACCAATCACCATCTCTTCAACCGCGCTCTCTCACGCCAAGTTCCTCTTTGCGCACTTCCCTGCGTCCCGATGACGATGAGGAAGAAGATCCCTTTGACCCATTTGCCACTTCCTCTTCTCCGCCGTCCTTTCATTCTGTCACCGTATCAGACTACGATAATCCTCCTTGGCCATATCACACCATGCCACCTTACAATTTCACTGATTCTCCGCCATCCAAGGAACAAGAACTGGGTGTGGATGGATCGGAAGACCTCTCCGGCATGGTCACAGATGGCATGACACCTTTTGATGTCCTCTCTTCTATTTTTGGGTCCACCCTGGCTCCATCTGAGCTCGAAGACGCGCTTGCAACTAACGGGTTTGATTTTGACCGTGCTATGGCATGGCTGATAGACAAGGCACCCACAACTACGTCCCCGCAGGTCAGGATGCAGAACGTCGGTGGACGCGTCTCCATCGTTTCGCGAGATCCAGCGAGCGGAGGTATGCGTGGTAGGGGATTTCCGAACACCAACACTTCGCCTCGATATGGAAATGGCGCCGCCGGACGTGGGCGGGGCACCACTAGTGGCAATCGTGTGTGTAGGTATTTCATGGCTGGGGAATGTCTTAGAGCAGATTGTCGTTTCAGGTATGAGTCCATTTATGTAGATATAAAAAAATCGGTCGTAAATTTTCTCGACACAGCCACGATCTGGAACGGGCCTTGTGCCGCTTCTGGCTCCGGGGAACTTGTGCTAAACAAGACACCTGCGAATTCCTACACCGATTACCCAAGGATGTCGACATAGCATCTCTCAACACTGCTATAGCCCGAGCCAATGTCCAGCCTGGCACCGGTCCTTTAGCCGCCCTCAATCCTCCACCAGACGATTTCCCTGCTCTCGGGTATGACCCCAGTGTGGGGCGCAGTCGCGGAGCATACAACAACCGTGGATACAGTGACCCAGGACGAGCCCGCTTTGCCTCTGCCGTCAAGAAGCCAGTCCCTATCGTCCAGCCCCCACTTTCCCCGACCGCCACCAACGGAAACACAAACGATGCCACCCTCGCAGTACGGCGTGAAATCATGGGGCCCTCCGCCGATAATATTCACCACCGTTCGGCGATAGTCGCACCACGGCCCTCGCCACGCATCAAGCTGCGCCCACCACTCCTACTCCCGACGCTCCCGACAGGTGAAGCGGTAAACAATATGTATATGGCATATCGACAGCGGGCGTTGCAGCTAGGAGCGGCGCGCAACGCGTGTTTGTCCCGTGCGGCGGACGCGTGGCGCCGTGGAGACGGAGCGGCAGCGAAGAGGTTCAGTCGGGAGGGGCACGATCTGAATGCCAAGATGTCTGCGGAGATGGCGAGCGCGGCAGGTAAGCTTGTGCGAGAGCGGGCGAAGGTGGTCGAGCAGGCCGTGAGGACGCGAGATGCTGGGTGGTCTGATGACCCAGGAGATAGAAGCAGTAGAGGGAGTATATGTGGAGCTGGACTTGGCCTTTGTCTAGGTATTGCGAGCCGCGATACGGGGGATGGAAAACTGAGTGCAGAAGAAAGGAAGGAGTGTATGTTGGATTTACACGGGTTACATTCCAATGAGGCGACGGAAGTGTTGGAGGAGTTCTTACTTGGTGTCAGTCTGCTCTTTGCTCTATCGATATACTTTGACCCTGACTTATTTGTGCAGCTGGAGAAGGAACATTTCTATGGCTTAGGTATGTTTAATGTCGATTTGTAAGATCCCACTTCTTATGATGGAACAGCCTACGCCATTGTCGGCGAGGAGAAGCACACAGGTACGCAGGATGCTGCTCGCGGCGCCTCACGTGCTCGTCTGGCTACTGGTGTTCGCGAGTGGGTGCACCGGTGGGGATACCCTTGGAGCGAGCGGGATGGCATCATATGCATCGACCCGTTGACTCATGCTTCAGAATAGAGATACTAAGGACGTGCATAGAAAGGTAAAGGAAGAAATGAAAAATCAAGGGACTTCATTCCTGCTGTTATTTTGTTAAGGTAAACGTTAACTGGTAAACATGTACATTGTTGCTTTGATCTTGAATGTGTATATATATTTCTTTCCTAAACTGGGCTACCCAAGCTGTCCCAAGCTCTACGATGTGGTACGTCGAATATACTAATGATTTTTTTGTTCTGCCAGGACCATCAGCTTATTATCCACAAGCCTGAGCTGAGGTGTACTTGATGGAGTGGAATTAGCCTGTTTGCAGTAGCTTCTCTTGTTTCCTTCACTGTCATCCTTTCCCTGAGACTACTGAGTTCATACAGTTCTGGACTAGGATGTGCGCAGTGTCAACCGCAATTTTGCGGCTTGCGCTGGCATACTCGATACCACAGTCACTTGCACATGTGTCTTGGTCAAGAGTCGGCACTTCTCTGGGTCAAGTTTATACTTCGGAGACGTCGGCCTTTCTTCACCTCATACCTTCAAGTTTCCGCTTTTGAGGCCTGGGCTACTTATGCTACTTATTCGGCAACTCCCGAATTTAGTGTCAATTTAACATTCAGTTCCTTAAATCAAACGGAATATATCTACTTATTGGCTTCCTATTGACAATGTTGTAGCGCTGACCTTGTGGTACCGGGTCTCGAACCTTCCATGCCTAGAAGCTGCATATTTCAAGGCCCAGGCCCAGGGTCTGTTTAGCATCTGGTGCCGGTGAATGTTGTGGATGAGTACTTAGTATACTTGCCAAACTTGTGATATGCCTCGATAAAAACGGCTGTATTCTCAGTACGTATGCTCTTACTTATGATTGTTCCGAGATAAACATGCCACAGATCTAGATGATCGATGATTGATGACAACCACTCTTGTGGATGCCAGTTTCCTTCAACAGCTATATGTACTCTCTTCTCACTCAATGATCTCTTGATCATCACAGAGGTATGCGGTTATTTTTTCAGCTATCCCTAAACATCATCTACTAATCGCTCTGATATAGCCAGCGGCGCTTTTGAAACAAGCTGACACTGAAGAAGGCTGGCACCGTCACGGTTACTTCCATCTCCTGATCTCTACTAGTGAATGTCGAATGCCGCAAGCTTCTTCCTTACACTAATGTCATCGAGCATACTGCTGTGGTGTTTGTTGCCCTACTCGAGATCACATGCCATCTGATACTTATGTATGAAGTTGAGTCCTCCGTATTGCAGTGTTTGGGCAGTGGCAAAATCATTCTTGTGCTCCCGCAGCCTGAGCATGGGCATCTCTGCGAGTATCCAAATTCTCGCCTTGACCGAGATCTCAGACCAGAACGATAACTGGGGAAACGAGGATCCCACCCGCTGGCTAGGCTATCACCTCGTAATGTCCTATGACTGATTTTAATTCTCATGCAAGGGGCATCTATAGTAACCTTAACTACATATAGAACATCTGTCATCAATCGTCGAGCATACACAATCACGGGCAGGGTCAAAAGAGTTCGGATGTACCATTTTACAGGTTCTGCTCCCTGTGAAACAACCTTTCTACCCATAGATTACATCGTTTCATTCTGATAATGGCCCGGGATGCATGATGTCCACCTCTTCAAGTTGTCCCATTCACCGCATGAGCACTAGTATGGAATACAAACTGAACACTCAACTCATGTACGGTACGTAGCACTCTTCGCTTTCATGAGTGCACACTTTTGGATGTACCCAAATATGAAGCTATGAAACACGAACTTGAACCTCAACGGTTAGGGACGCGCAGTGCTATTGTAGCCTTGCTTTCACGTCACTGGGTGGCAGTGGATGAACTCGACACACATCGGGATCAATCTGCATGTCAGAAGTCAACTTAAACGCCGACTCCAAATTCGGATATGTTTAAAATTTCAATTGTAGGGATCTACGTCGCTTACGACATAGCGTGTAAATAACAACAACGAGCTGCGCCATGCTGCACTGAGTTTGGACACGACTTCAGGGGGGTCTGGCTGAATAGCCATACTGTAAGTATTATACACAGCAGTGGAAACGTTTATATAAGATCATTTACTAGGGATGAATAAAGAACAGCTCGGAGAGGCTCAAGTTGCGAAACTTAAAGCTCTGATCGTTCGCTTCAAATGTTAGTCTCGATAGCATCATCCATCGGAAGATGGTAGCGCAATACAGTCATTCACATGTAGCCTTAGTGCTAAGCTCTGAACGTTGGCGGAACGCGGCCCACGTAGCTTCCCGAGTCAACGTACACTATGTATCATATCGCGGCTTGAATCAGTACAACTTCCTCCTTCCAGCACTCCTTCGCTTCTCGTCCATCCGGGTCTTTACAACAGTCTTTCTCACACGAAAACACCATGCAGGTCCCCCAGTCCATAATCCTTGAACCATCCCCATCTATTTCTTGGCCTTTCAAAACCTTCTCCACTAGTTGCTTTCTCTGTTCGTCAGTTAGTTTATCAGTGCCAACACTGCTATGCTCCCATAGAACATTGATAAGATTTGGCATAAGCTGGCACTCGAATACACGTTTGGATTGGCAGGATGGACAAGGCGCTAACGATGGAGTGTATGTCCTCTTGGGCGTGTGCACGACTGTGAAGGCAGGTTTTGTGACAGGAAGCGTGGGCGCGGGCGGCGAGGGAAAGAGGGAATTAAAGACATTGTCGAATGAAAATGGGAGAGGTGTGCCCCCCAGTTCATACCTTGTTTGATATTATTGGTTAGAATTAGGTTATTGGTGGAGATAACACATGACAGACCTGACACATTGCTCGTCTTCGTGTCCAACTCGTTTCCTAAATCGCTCAAAAACGTGATCCATTTCTAGAGAATCCTCATAGGGCTCCGAAATGTTTTTACCACCTTCCTCGATATTCTCAGTAGGGTCAGTAGATTGAGCCCCTTGTGGTCTAGATTTTGGCTGCGGCGGGACATATTCGGAGGTGGTAGAGAGGTACGATGGGGGATAAGCGGGCGCTGATTTCCATTCAGAATCGGAGACAGTAGTCGAGGCCATAGCTGTCAAAAGAGATCTATCGGAAGATGTGGAATCACTTTCAGCATCACTGGGGTCATCATCGTTGTCGGCAGCCAAGTCTACTTGAGCAGTAGTAGGTTTGTGGGGTGGAGAAGAAATGTCACCGAAGATCTGATTGCCTACACCTACACCTAGTCCAAAGGGGTTCGGATTTGAGGCTGATGTAATTTTCATCTGTTTCATGTCAGAAACTACACGTGGCGGGCCAATCTGCTGCGATTTGAAGCTTGTACTCACCGAGAATGGATTTACTTTCTCAGCTTGCTTTTGTCGTTCGGATTGTGCTTTAGCCGATGCTCTAGCTTGCTCGGCCAGTTGCTTTTTGGCTTTTTTTTTCTGCAGTTTTGCAGCATATTTTTCGTTGAAACGGAGGCCACGCCAGGCACGTATGCTGTTGTACCAACAATGAAACCCATGCCGTGAATCGGACATAGTGGTAAAAGCTTCACCTGCCGTCTTTACCCTGACAAACAGCCTTCCCACAACCCCATATATACATAGCACGGTCCATTGGACTATCTTCGAACGGACACCACATTTGAACCAATAGTTCGCAAGGGTTCGAACAAACTTTGCAAAAGGATGAAGAGAAGGGTGGTTCACGAGAAGGTAGAAAAGCCTTTATTAAACAGTATAAGAACTATAATGGTACATGTATTGAGATAAACCGTACAGGGTGCCCACCGATACGCGAGACAGCGGCGTCGTTGATATCAGCGATAGTCTCGATCGGACCATCTGGTATACCTAACAGTACAGAAGTTTCCACGTCCGACAAAGCTTCATCGTCTGAATCCGACCAGTCGTCTTCCAGTTGCGATGGCATGAACTAGATGAAAAAAATATCAGAATGGTCTGGAGCAAAAGACTAGAAGAGATGGAGAATCAGAAAAGCATGAATGGTATAAAATTGATTATGATCGTCAAGTTCCGCTGAAACAAAGAAACTTTGTCGTAACAGGTTCGGACTCGTCATCTAAAAACTCATCACTGGAAAGGGGGAAGAACCGCCTTCTTACCTGGTGTTGGTTGTTGGTTGGAAAGCAAAACGTCGGAACAGCGGAACACAAAACATTTTGAATGAACCAAACAAAGCCAAGCTATCGTACTTGTCAAACCCAATTTAGAAGCAAACCCTTGAGAAGCATGGACTTTCTTAACGGGGGATCGTGTCGTCCGACCCAACCATTTCTCTTTCCTACTTTCCATGACTTCCTATGCTGCCCGCGACGACCCTCAGCCTCTTAACCAACGACATAAACGTCGTGGTGTAGCTCTTTCTTGTGCAGAGTGTCGCAGGTGCCCCCCGCTTTTTATATTTAGCTGCTCATCTATTCATGATATATATATGATCGCCGCGTCAGACTAAAGCTCAAGTTTGTTTATGATCTTCATTCATAAACTATCTCATTCTCATTCATTCCAGGTGTAGCCGCGTTTTTCCATGCAGGTATGTTCCAGCGCCACAGTAATTCTGATTAATCTCACCCCGCAAGCGCAGCAACTGCGTCAAGAAAGGTTGCTCAGCAATATGTCCAGAAGGTCTCCAAATTGACCATTCACTCTATCTATCATTATTTTAACCCCCTTCAATTTTTTAGGTTCTCTTACAACTGGCAAGGGCAACAGGTAGCAAACTCGTTTCCTTCTGTCCTCTCAATTTATTTACCTTGGTTTTAGATTTGTCCTTGCGAATACCGAAGTCCTTCACGATAAAATCAATGAACTGTCAAATCGTGTTCGGCATTTGGAAGATGCCCTAGCACAGTCTCATGCAGCAAATTCAGCTTATCCACATCCCTTGCTAAGTGAAGAACTATTGCAAATAAAGCGGCCATTGGAGCGAGAGCGGATGGATATGACGTCCGTTGTCAAAGCAGAAAAGCCAGATATCAATGACAGAATCGACTCCATAGGCTCTTTGTAAGCCTTCTCTTTTTTCCGTCTTCCATTCTAACTATATGTCCAGAGCAATTTCTCATGGGGGCCGCTCTACGTTCTATGGTCAAACAGCGAATTCATGGGTCAGTGTATTTTCAAGCATGTTTTAGTCATTACTAATTTAGTTGTACTCATCAGTACCTCCTACAAGTATGTTTTTCTCTAGGCTGTGCTCAAAACCTAAACTCATGTATTTTTAGAATGAAGAAGGACTCGAAAGGGAGGATGATTCCCCGCACCAAGAGCTTCCAATGCCGCAAGACGTCGCCTGGCTCAATCACTCCTTTCCCTTTTCCCCCTCACGTGAAACGGTCCAGGGCGTTAGAGAGACCATCATTAACGCATTGCCTCCCGTCGCTACTGCCAAAACTTTGTGCGATATTTATTTCCGCAATGCTGCATGGATGTGCGTCACACGGCATTACCCTATTTTTACGTCTAATTAAGACGCCATAACAGGTATACTCCAATCACTGAGACTGACTTTTATGAAACCATCTTTGCGCCGATATACGAGCGAGACGCTGCGTACAGTCGATCCACAGGATCACATATTCTCGCTATCCTGTTTATTGTGCTCGCCATGGGGACTCTTCTGGATCTACAACGGCCTGCTCATTCTCCAGATTCTAAACGTTTTTATGAGCTAAGCCGGGCGGCCTTGGCACTTGACTCGGTGCTGAATGAGCCATCAATCCCTGCGATCCAAGCATTAGTAAGTCGTCCTCCAGGGATGGCCCTTTGACAATTTTAAACTATTTTGCAGTTACTTATGAGCCATTTCATGTTTTTGTCTGACGTGGCTGGCCCACGGTGGGTTATCATGGGGATGGTTGTGAAATTGGCGCAGAGTGTCAGTCCTATTGATTTTCCACCCGATTTGATTTTAATCTCGATATCAACAGATTGGATTACGTTAGTAACATCTTGTGCAACCCTGGGCGCTGACCGAGATTTAATTTGGATAGATCGAGACAGTGGAAGATGGCACCTAGAAAAAGACGAAACCCAAAAGCGACGCGAACTGTTTTACGAGCTGCTGACCTATGATTCTTGGATGGTATGCCGCCCACGTGTGCCTAGGCCTATCATCCATGTGACTGATTCTTCGTTTTCGGTGTCTGTTTCCAGAGCTTGACCTTTGGGCGGCCTCCGTCATTATCAAACGCTCACATCGACTGCATTTTACCTCATGATACATTCGTCAATGCAACGGGGGACGTGGAAATGAGCTGTAGGTCGAACAGTCGCCTTTAATCGTCCCTTAATTAATCTGCGGTTGTTTTAGTCTCTGCTTGGAAGCACAAATTCTCATATCAGTGCCTTAGTCATGTCCATGACCAAGCATTTGGTGCGCGAACGCCAGATTACCAAGTTATTCAAGAACTTGACAAGAAAGTCCGGTTATACTACGTTCCACCCAGTCTTCAAGTCCCCGGATTTGGTGGTTCCAAAAATGGAGCTGAGCTGGAACGGCCAACGGTTGAACTTACGATGCAACGTTATATTACATTTGCAATCAAGGAAATTAGTAAGTATTCAACTCTTTCCAAATTTGATGCAAATATTCATCCTTCTTGTTTGTCTATAGCATTATTCTACATGCACCGTGGATACTTCGCACAAGCACTAGAAGATAGCCCTTCGGATCCTATGGGCAGTAAATTTGCCCCATCCGTACTAGCTGCCTACTCTAGTGCCTGTTCTTTTGTCGGCTTGATTGAGAGCCTATTCAAGCAACATCCGGGGCTAACTGAAAGAATGTGGTTTCTCTTCACACATGTATTTTCATGTGCAGTGAGTATCACCAATTTATATCCTTGGCATATGTGGATTAACATTAGTTTTCAAATATAGATTGTACTCGGGTCTATTGCCATCAAGTCCCAAATGGCGCTTGCGCCTTCTGCCCTATCACATCTGGAGTCGGCTTATAATTTATTTACCAGAGTTTCTGACACAACGCGGACGGGAAGAATTCTGGTAAGAATGGATATGCTTTCTGTTTGACCTCTGATTCAGACGTTTCACTAGCGTATTCTACAGAAACTGAGGGAGCGTGCTCACGCTGCATTGGCCATCTCCCACCCACACCATGACGTACCTTTACGTCTATCATCATCTTCTGGGCCACAGATCAAAACCGAAACTGACGAGTTATCAGCTCTCGGAGGTATGACGAGACTCGTGGAACGAAGACCTTCAGTCTCGCCGTCGTACTCTGGATCTAGTCATGCATCCGGATCCCCCCAGCCAACCCCCCACTTGCAAAATCAAAACATTCACCATTCCTTCAGCGAAGCTGCTCACACTTGGCAGAATTATGGAACTGTCCAACAAGGGTACCCTGATCAGTACCGCATGCATACGCAAGTCGATTCCTCCATAGTGTATAACGGTCAACAACAGAGTGCACCCATGGAAACTATGCCTGACTACTTCGGTTATCCCCCACAAAGCGGATATGGTGGCGTACAGATGTCACCAGAGGTTTCACCCAATCATCAGTATGTGCTGCCTTCTGACTCTTGGCAGCATTTTATGTCGCAATTCAAGCATTAGGTATCTAATAATCATTTATGTTCTGTGTGGATTACAGTTACATTCTAGCTTTCAATGTATCATACGCATCGCCATCGCTTTACACCGTATTATTACTATATTATACATCTTTATTTGTTATAGTTAGTTTTAGACCCCTACAATAAGTACACGTCCAACTCGTTCTGAACTCTGGTTCACATTTCAACTGGTCGCAGAGAGGGTCATAGCATGCCCGTTCCAGATGCTCGTACTCGGAATAAAATCAGCATAAATCCTTCCAAAATACTATCTACATCGTATGTTTTCACAGTATTTTCACTAAGGCTGAACTTGACACAAACGCACGCACCGTCATAGCATCCCAGGTAGATATATGCCCAATATCATCCTGTCTAATGTCCTCTACGTGCTGGCGCTCCATGCTGGGAAAGAATGGCTCCTCGACTTTAACATCGGTGTTTTCTGGCTAGTGATGCGGGTGCTTGCGTGTGGAGGGTTGGGTGTTTTGATCTGGGAAGGACTGACGGGACAGGTGAAGAAGCGGAAGACGATTGGCATAGAGGTGAGTGTTTCTGGGATCACCCTTGGACGTTCATCCTGACAACTTCCACGTCGTAGTGGTCAGTGTTGTGCATGTCGTCACTGCTACTCTTCCTCCAACAGGCATGTCTGTTCGTCGCGTTGTCTCGACTTTCCTCGACTCGGTATGGGAATGGTTAAGCCAAGATTGCCTATGTTAACGTGGTTTCCAGCGTGATACTGTTCACCCACTTCTCCGACTTGTGGATCGGGACGGTCATGAGCATGTCTTCGGTAAATCAGTAGAGTTTGTCACACTCCTTATACGGTTCTAACTCTATCCCATAGGCCCCGAAGTTGACCGCGGTCGGGGCGGCATTCGTAATTTCCGTGTTAACTGATACACAGCTGTCCTCCGCTAATGCATGGCGATTCTTATCAAGTTATGGTGCGCTAGGACTCTACGCGCTATCTTCAAGTGCTCTCCGGCACACGCTAGGGGTGCTCTCTCCATCTCTGGGCTTCACATTCACCATCGCCGCAAGTACGCTGGGCGCGTCCGTTTTCGCGCTACCATTTTACGCTTTTCGAATGTTTCTGGTAAGTTGTCCTGTTTAACACCAATAGGAGGCTAAAAATTTCCAGCTGGGCTTTCCGTCGGACGCTCCACTTTCACTCATGTCCCTTGCCTCAATTCCCGTCATTGCTTATACGGTGTTATTCTTCACACCAATAACTGCCCAATCTCTCAGCCATCTGTCTTTTGCACCGCAACATTTCATACTTTCGTATCCCACCATCTCTGTTATCTCGGCAATCCTAGGCTCCCTGGCTTTCTCACAGTTCCCAACATTCACCGACATTTGTGTGGCGGTTCTCCTCTATGTCGGTAGGTTAAGCGATGTGACCCTAAGTGCTGGTTTACTGAGTTATACCTTAAAGGTATGTATCCAGAGAGTGTCGACGCTTTTTCAGGACCACCTCGTACACCAACTGCACGGTTAATCAAATCATACCTGAAGACCGTTCTGGCCAACCCTGAATCGAGAAAAATATTTTATTTCCTGTGCCTTAATATGTGCTATATGCTGGTGCAGATGTTGTATGGAGTGTGGACTAATAGTCTGGGATTAATATCTGATGGTACGTTATGCTTATCCAACGGGATAGCCAATAAACAACTTTTCAGCCATCCATATGGCATTCGATTGTATGGCAATCGGGGTTGGCCTTTTTGCATCTGTCATGGCGACGTGGGAGCCAAATGAGCGTTTTACTTACGGGTGCGCCTACCTTTCAACCTCTGATCTGGCCAGATGTAACTCCTTTTTCTAGTTATGGTCGTATTGAAACATTATCCGGCTTTGCAAACGGAATTTTTCTCATCCTGATTTCCATCTTTATCGTGTTCGAAGCTATTCAACGCATGTAAGTTTCTACTTTCTACTTTGGTTGGACAATCATATAACCTTTGCCTCATGAAGTCTGGACCCACCCGAGATGCATACTGGTCAACTTCTCCTCGTAAGTACGCTGGGATTGGGGGTCAACCTCTTTGGGATGTTCGCCATGGGTGGACATCATCACCATGTAATGTCATGCCTTACTGATTGCATGACGCTCGCTGAACATATCGACATGTACAGGGACATTCTCATTCTCATGGACATTCACATACATCGAGTGAAAGCCATAGCCATAGCCATGACGCGCATGCACATACACACTCTGATTCCCATTCTCCGTTGGTTCCTCTATCTCCTCCGCTTCTTCCGCACCCGCACCCACACTCTCCACCTAACAACACATGTTTACCCCCCATATCCCCTGATGATTCGCATTCTCACTCTCATGCGCCAACTCACTCGCACTCGCACTCTCACTCTCATGATCACTCTCACTCACATTCACATTCTCCGCAAGAGCTGAACAGTAGACTTCCGGACGTGCACTCTGCCCCCCCACTTATCACTCGTCACTCAGGAAGCGATACCCCGACGTCTCCAACTAGACGCCACTCCCGCGGTCCATCAATCACAATCCAACCTGGTTCTTCTCAGGGTGGCTCCGTGCTGTCTCCCATCTCGCCAGATCTTTTGCAGGCAGATGCACCTATTACGCCCACTTACCAGTTCAGTCACGATGAGCACCTCGCGAAGCACCATAATATTGGACACACTCATTCCCATGCGCATGAAGGCCACAGTGACAATATGCGGGGAGTCTTTCTGCATGTTATGGCGGTAAGTTCGCTTCATGATCTGTTTCGAGTAGATCAATATACGTATCCCTAGGACACACTTGGTTCCGTGGGCGTGATCATCTCTACGATACTTATTCAACTGTATGGCTGGACAGGGTTCGATCCCATAGCGTCCCTTTTCATCGCAGTAATGATTGCTGCCAGCGTCATTCCTCTCGTGATGGACACGGCGAAAATTTTAAGTTTGGATGTATCCAATCGTGATGCCGCCATTCAAGAGGCTCTCGGGGAGGTGAATCTTGTCTTGATTGGTAGTATGATATGCTCTGATTCACAACTCTAGCTGTCATCCATTCAAGGCCTAGCATCCTACACCGCACCACGATTTTGGCCCAAAGACGCGTCAACGCTTGTCGGGTCGATCCATATACAACTTGAACCATCCGCATCATCATGCGACCCTGGTGGACCACATTCTAATCAACGGACTACGTATACTAGGTTAGACCGTGTGGTCGAAAGAGTGGATACACTGCTAAAGGAGAAGATACCTGGACTAGAGGAACTTACGATACAGGTTGAGGAAGCCCGTAGGTAAATAACAATTGTACCTTAATCTTAATATTTTACTGCACCCCGCTTTTCCCCGTGTAAGCTATGCTCGGTATTATGACATACCTTGATATGCTCCTAGTTTTAATAACATAGGATACCATTTCCAAGATGACGCGGAGACGTTGGGACTAATGGTAATCCAGTAATGAAAACGGTCCGCAAATGATCTCCCTCGCCACACTCAGGGTAAAGATTCCATGTTGTATGCCTTCACAGGACTCTGAGCGAGTGGCTTCATTAATCATATTGCGACTGCATGTTGCTAACCCAATCGTATCCGTTGATGCGTTATTAAGTTCCTATTACAAAATTCAAGACGAGCTGTTGAACTACATGATTGCATATTATAATTATCAGTGCTACTTAGCGTCTCAATCAGATGTGCGTGACTCACATAACATTTATGGTGTCTTCGTCATCACATAAAGTGGAGCCTCTCCAACCCAACTCCCAATCTTTGTCTCACCCTTCACCTCAAATCCCATATGTTTATATATATTCATCTATGCAGCTGACAATTCAGACAAGGGATCCTTCCTGTAATGCCAAACACTCACACTGCTCTCTGTCATTGTATCCAGACATATTGATACACCATCTTTTTTGGCCTGTGAGGAGGTATGGAGATCAGATATAGCTTTAACAGAGATGTGCACCAACCAAGTTTTCAGCAAATGATATCATGGTCTTCCCAATCCCTTTTCTGTGGTGCTCGGGAACGACACCAAACATATGCAGGGACCAATTATTCAGGTAGAACCCCGCGCCCACCGAGTCTTCTGCAAATTTCTTGGTGGCTGGCAGATACTAGAACACATGTATGTTTGGGAGTTGTACATCGTCCCGAATGTGGCCACCTACTTCATTGTCCCACCATGCCTTGAGTTTATCTGATATGATCAAGAAGAAGTTATCCGCGGCACGTTCTTCGTCCCTGAGTCCAGTCAGTTACTGGACGAGCTTTGCGCTGCTATGAACAGCTCACGTAAAAAATTGCGCTTTGCCGGGGCCATACCAAAGGCCCGCACCAATGATGTCTGAGGGCTGCGGGCCCAAAGCGGCAACATGAATTTCGCCCCTGGTAGCTGCGGCACGGACATTCGCGTTGAATCTAATCGGAACGAGCGACATGTCGCTCCCCATGAGCAATTTCACATACGGTTCTAGAGAGTAAAATATGTAAGCCCAACTTTCGTGGAGACCTGCTGCCGAATGACAGACCATTCTTGAAAGACTCCTGCAAGACCACGTCGATTCGATTAATTTCCTGTTCTTTAACAAGTTGTCAGCTAAGGGAGACAGATAATATTATGATCGGATGCTGTTGCCTGAAGGGTGCTCGAGACGTCGAATGGTCACTGAGCCACTCATGTTCCGACTTTAATCGACGACTATTATCCTTCAAATCCAAGAAGCTGAGTCGCTCAAATCGAAGGACTTTATCCTTCGAGCCTCCTTCCATAAGCGCGTGGGATGAGTCCGAATCATGATTTTCTTTGCGACATCAACGGAAACCCCTATCTAGACTAATGGGTACTGCCACACTAAGACGTTCAGTCCGTGTCATGCGCAAGGTAAACAGCTTCAGCAAGCTAGTTATGGCAGTCAAATCGACGGGTTGGGGAATCTACCAACTGGTAGCAAACGCTGGCACATGACTCGGATGTGTGAATCAGTGTGATCATGATGCATGACGCATCCCATCGGCATGACACTTGCGCGTTGCCACCACGCCTGCCAGTGCGGCCTGATCCACAGCTTCCGATGGACAGCACTCTTCATCTACCTATATACTTAAGGCCTGTTCCCATATAGCCCCCATAGATGTCTTCACCATCTGCTGGTGTGCATTTTCTGGTTATCATCCATGGGATGTGGGGTAACCCTGGCCATTGCGCCGAGCTTAATCGCATCATTCGAGAAACTCATGCGGAAGAAATGGAAGCAAGCGCAGATCTAGAGGGTGTTCAGCTTGAAGTGTTGGTTGCGCAATCGAACAGAGCAGAATCAACACATGACGGCATAGACTGGGGCGGGGAAAGAGTGGCTAAGGAGGTGTGTGGGTGCTCTTGTGTAATTGGCTGGCGCCATGATCATCGGCTGATGCTGTCACCCAACCTACAAAGGTAACAGACAGAATCCAGGAGATTGAAAGCAGCGGAAGAAAGGTGACCAGATTTTCTGTTACTGGCTATAGCCTAGGGGGCCTTGTGGGCCGGTATCTCGTAGGGTTGGTCACAGGCTGTTCTGGGTTCTCGCATTCACCCTAGTTAACTGCGTCGTGCATATAGCATTCTCTACCAGAGAGGGTTCTTCAAAACTATTGTCCCGGTCAACTTTCATACAATAGCCACACCCCACCTTGGCATCCCTCGTTTGCGTAATTTAATCTGGAACATCTTGTCCTCGTTGGCTCCACGGCTCTCCAGAACTGGCGAGCAGATTTTCTGTGTTGATAAATGGGGTCCCACTGGGAAACCGCTGCTACAAGTGATGGCAGATTCAGGTGTGTGCACCTGGCTTTCTGATTGCAACGTTTCTCATTTTCTTCAGAACGAATATTTTACAGGGCTCTCGCCTTATTTTCAAATATAGTGTGCTATGCAAATGCGTCAGCAATTGATTTTCCAACTCTTCGATTATTTGCTAATCACGTCGACCACAGTATTAATGATAGAACCGTACCGTACATTACATCTGCTATTGAGATACAGGATCCCTTCGCCGACCACGAGACAAATGGTATCGAAGTGTAAGCTTCTGCTACGTCCTTTACGAAGGATCGCTCATTTTCTATCCTTAGACAATTTGATGAGAAGTATAGTCCAGTTATCAGCTGCTATACTGTTCCCGATGTCCCCCCGCCACCACCTCCCAGATCCCTCATACTATCTCCAAGCTGGTTTCACGATCAGAAGACTCGGAAACGGAGGTTTTTTTTACCACCCTGGCTTCAAGCCCGTTTTCCGTTTAACCTGGTATGTGATCAGTCGGGTAAATCGTTCTTTTCTGATAAGCGTCAACATCTCAGGTGGTTTATATGTTCCTACCGGCTGTAATACCTCTAGTTCTCTCCATTCTCCTCGTCTATTTACCTTTCGGCGCCTACTATTCCCGAGCTCGAATACGATTGCTAGAGAATGACGGATCCAACAGCCAAAAGCTCATCAATGTCATTGATGAGCTTGAACAAGACGTCGAGGATACTGTCGTGGATATCATAGGAAATGCAAAACATACCAACTCTGCCGCACCACAGGACAAGTCAGTGTTGACGCCGCTCCAACTTCAGATAGCTACATCGCTCAACAAACTTCCGATGAAGAAGCATTTAGCATATATACTGGGCGTCGCAAATTCGCATGCAGTTATTGTTTGTCGAGACGTCAACCGTTTCGAAGCACACCGCATTGGAGAGGGAGTATTGCGACATTATGCGGCGTCGTTTATTCTGTAATACTACTAGCGTTGTGTAGATTTCGATTTTTGCTCGCCATAGATAACTTATCGTAAATTACTTCTTGAAGGACGGGGGTCGGCTGCTAGCATCGATATCGACGAATAGACGCTCGCCGTTGCAGGAGGTTGGCTTCTTACTTAGCATTACTATACCCAACTCGCTTGTGAGTAATAGCATATTATTTTCGATACTTACATGTTAGGGATTTGGTTTCTAGGTTAGACAGAGGAAATACATACCTGAGGGAAAGGGTCTAGCCTAATTAGACTTGGACGCATGCGTAAAGAACTTTGAAAAAACTGGAGCTGTCCAAGCGGCCGGCGGATTGCCCAATCACTATATGAAACGGCTTGTTCAATATTTATGCTAGGCGTTTTCTTGAAATTTCTCGCGTCGATGATATTCAGGGGCTTTACGTATGTACTGAGTGACTTGAAGATATCAGGAGTGATTATCTTCCTTTGCTTTGGTCTGCCTACGGGAGACTAACTTGAAGCGTGGGATGATAAAAATCAACCTGAAAACCCCGGCACACTGGCCCTGGTTCGTAGTAACGAACATCCGTATTGTGTAGACTTTTGCCTGACATGGATACCGTATTGTGGATTAGTATGTGAGTCAAGTCGCGATCCCTTTATGACACGTGGTCACGTTGCCGACGCGTCGAACAAAGACTTGAGGCTAGCGGACTCCTTTGCTTATTGTCAAAACGTGTACCCGGTCAGAATGTAAACGAATCGCGTTCTTTCGCAGGATCGTTCTTTCTACAATCACAAAGCTTATTTTTGATAAAGAACGCCTCGTTTATAAAACGCAGCATACATGCCGACTCCATCTCCTCATCTTTTCCTCATTTCATTCCAGTCGCTGGTCGACCCCATACTCTCGTTCATTTCTCTAGATCTATCCATTACTAATGGCCAAGGCAGCTCGATCTAGAGCAGGTAGGATGAGGCATGTGAAGATTGCTAGCAAGCAGTCCGTCTACAAGGTTAGCTGTAGGAGGCACCCGCGACATTCGGACCGTAAGTGGAAAGGCCTCGACGCTCAATCTCCTTTACTCAACTTCTTTTGTGCTTCGTAGGTGCTTTGGCCTCGGTAGCCGATTTGTCTGTAGAACACGAAGAGGATTTTTTCGATAAGGAAGAGGTAATGCAACGCGGTATGTTTGTTCTGTTATTTCTATGAAACACTGGCACTGACAGCTATCGAATAGTGATTGTGCACTACGTAAATTCTGAAGACTCGAGGCCACTCGGGAAACTTGTCGAACCTTTCGTTGAGATGGCTATAAGCAACATGGTATCTCGTTCTTCGCCTAACTCAAAGTATGTAAAATGATGCGTGGCCTTTCAGGTCGATGCGGGGTACATTATCATGAATGAAGCCGGAGATATGATCAAAGTTACTCCGGAAGCAGCCAAGATGTAAGGGACAGCGGCTACCTCCAAAAACATCCAGTTCGACTGTGCTTATGAATTTATATTTACAGGATACGTAAGATCGATAGGGCCATCCAAGCATCCTCATATGAGTCGTCCCGGGACAAATGTTTTGCTCGCTGGGATCATTACCGACAACGGGTTGGCAGTGCCCCTCGTCTAACTCTAAAGCAGGTAAGCACTTAGCAAATGTCCACTTCAAGTACGCAACTGATATCGACTCGGAATATAGCTTCAACTGAGAGTCGAGAAATTAGAGAACAAGCGGAGAGATCACAAGCGGGTCTGTCCTATGTTCCGTGAAGACTCTGACACGTCTTCACTGACGTCCGAAGAGCCCGTCGCCGGCATGGACGATGTGGACATGCATGATGACCAGCCGATTGCAGGACCTTCGTCCACGCGAGCAGCAAGACAGCCTCGTCCAGCGACCCCTGACTCTGCCTATCTCACGCCTGTATCTCTTACACCGTCACCGTCTCCCACTCAATTCCACTCACCCCCGACGCTTCCTGAATTAGAAGTTGACCAGCCGATGGCTGGGCCGTCTTCAATACCAATGGATGCTATGTATGTAGTCCCAGACATTTTACCTGCTATCATCAATCATTGACCATTACCAGAACCTCTGCCACGCCTGCTCGAAAGAAAACCTCGGTTGACCCTGCAGCCGCATTCCCGACTCCAGCTTCCCTGCCCCGCAGGCGAGAAGAGACCCACGATACATTGTCTCCACCACCTTCTCCTACACCTCACGGTTCACTATCCCATGACGACGACGATATTGCGAGCGGAATGGATATCGACCACAACTCAAACTTTTCTTCGTCCAACGGGCCCCTACAAATACCCGAGACGGACACATCCGTGAGATCATTCAAGCAACTCTTGATACATAATATCTACTAACTCGGCTCTCTTCAGCTACCCACGACACCAACAGGATTTTTGGAATGGTGCTTCAAGACTGTTTCTCATGTCGTACCCTTCTCCATATCAGGTCTTTCGTCAAACCCTTCAGTCGATCTGGTTGCTCGTAAACTACAACGTTTTTTCGTTGCTCATCGTTCCGCGCTGCAGGATAACGAGGAGTTGACACAGAAGCTCGCGAAAGCGCTAGTGGATGTAAATACTAACTTCCGTAATCTTCGTGAACCGATGTACTGACTCCGTCTTTCTAGATCGCCACGCTCAATGACCAACTGCAGGAGGTACTATTCTAGCCGCCATTTCTCCCTTCTTACAGTGCTGATAGCCTTCTCTAGCTCACAGCCAAGTACGAGGCTGTCCGTGACTCAGAACAGGAGCATGTGGTCAGTTGCTCCTTATGACTATTGTGTAGTCTCGTGTGCTCAACGTTCTTCCAACAGGCCAAAGCTGCAGACCTTGTCGCACAGTGCAAGGCAAAGAGTGACGAGTTGGACCAGGCAAAGAAAGAGCTCGCGAAATATCAGTCCTTCCTTGGAAATATCAATGGGCAGTTCCAAGTTCGTCACTATGACATTTATTCTTATCGTGGGATGCTGATCTGTTTTATTCGCTAGCATTTTTTAGGTGGAGAATAAGATAGTTTCCTTTGCCAGACCTTGGTCTGTCGGTCTCCACTCGTACTTATCATTACTAGTATATATATATAATCGATATCATATGCCTATCACAGTACTATATATCATATTATAATTATGCTGTTCAGCACTTCCAAACCGTATTGATGACTTAAAGTGGCCCTGCTCCCAGTGATAAGTTGTACATATGTGTTTCCCAGAAAGGGCTTTCTATTCAAGTGAAGCTTTGTTCCTGGAGAGATTTGCTGACGACTTCAAAGATGGAGCACTGTGTTCTAGTCATGATATAAATATTAGCTAAAATACTGCACTGTAGGATTATTATTACTGTAAGCTATATTACCAAGAAGTACTGCCAGTGACCCAACTAATGACTACAATACCCAGCGACCTGCCGCCAAGCACAGCGTCTCGTAAAGTCCGATTGATGCTACATTTATAATAATGATAAGTATAACATAGGAGTCCATTTTGATTTTTAGTCGGTGGTTGTGAAGAAATGCGATGGATTCACTGGAGAATTACACTCCGCCTGTGTGTGGTGACGAAGACAAAGTCTTTTTGGAAGTATGACAGGCGTTGGTGTTTGCGGGAAGCGCGAGTAACGACCTTCCACATGTTGACGATTCGTCGCTCAAGGCGCTTGCCGTAAGGAGCCCTTGGAGCAGGTCGACTGCGTATCTAAGTCAGAACACAAACTTTGCTGGGGTGCATTATAGTTGACTGACCGATTTATTTCGCCTTCGGTCAGGAGGATGTGGGAATAACCGTACGGGCGTGTAATGGTCGACATTATTGCAGAAAGATAGCAAAATTGCAGGCAAACAGTTGAAAATCGTGTCAGGAGCAAGTTAAAAGAACGTGAGTGTAACCCGGGCAAGTTAATACAGAGAGGACTGTGCAATGGATCTGAATGAATCCCACATAGGAATGGCCTTTATATACTTTACAGAGACAACAATAGTGGTGTCGAACATTTGGAAGAGAAACAAAGCCGTCGTTGAGACTCGAATTGTAGGTCCTTGTACATTGTTCTCCCGACGATCACTGCCTGTTTAGCAGTATTTGGATATCGACCGCATTACTTCCGCAATGGAGAACAACAATAAACCTTGAATACTCACACGCAAACCGATGGATTCGTGGACTTACAAGGTTCAAATTAAGGTTACATGCTGGTCATGTTTCTAGGCAACTTGGGACGCACAGGAAGCTCTTTTGTATCTGCTGTGCTCCGCTGACTCGCAGGTTCTACAACGTTGAAAGTTGGTGAATTAACAATGCGATCCTAGCAATAGAAGGCGACTCCGTCAGCAACTTTAGTACGTGGATATTTTACAATAGAACGAGTCCCTGATTCTCCTGCAGTAAGCTAGTATAAGTATGTTGCGTCTTCGTTCCTCATAGTAACCGACAATACTGATCGCCTGCGCTCCGGTGTTCATGACCATGACGCCTCTCCTTCGATTGTTTCCAGTGTCTTGCTCCATTCTGTGACTTTAGGATGTGCCTGGACCTGTGCCGAAGACATGTCACAACCCAGACGATAATGCGA
The DNA here is from genome assembly GCA_003521275.1 of Tricholoma sp. MG99. Taxonomy (NCBI): domain Eukaryota; kingdom Fungi; phylum Basidiomycota; class Agaricomycetes; order Agaricales; family Tricholomataceae; genus Tricholoma; species Tricholoma sp. MG99. The sequence goes on from QOVE01015247.1 coordinate 50,547, forward strand.
GACTATTATATATTGGCAAACCGACCTTTTTCGGGTCAAAATTGAGCACCTGAAGACCATCGAGGGACGTGGCACGGGAAAGGGCGACGTAAGCTTGACCTACACAAAAACGTCAGATGGGTGGGAGAGGTGAACCAACTGTGCACACCCTTTTCGAAAACCTTTCCCAGATCGACCTTCACCCGCTCCAAGGTCTGTCCTTGTGATTTATGGATACTCATTGCCCAGGACAGGATAAGCGGGAGCTAGACAAGGACACGCTCAGATAAACTTCTGTGCAGAAAGAGAAAAACAATAAAGGTCCACCTGAGCACGCGACACCTGCACCTCTCCGTTCGGTAGCTCCACTTTCCACGTCTCGGGCAATACCAAACAAGTCCTTTTCCCTCCGTTCGGTAGCAGAAACTCTACCACAGGGTATAACTTCGACTTGACCGCCGCCAACGCTCCTTTCTTCGCAGCAGTTCCCACTGAGGGCCCAGATCCAACAACGCCTTCCGGAACCGCACCATCGACATCCAAGTCAGTACCATACACTTCAGGATTGACAAATCGCACGACGCGTCCCATGCTGCCATTCACTAGCATCTCGTCGACGTTCTTGATGAGCATCACCTGCGCGTCGACGCGAAGCGCGAGCCTCTGTGGCGCCATGAAGTTGGCAAGCATCTTCTGACGTTGTGTCTCGTCTTGGAGGAGTCCTCCATCCTCTGCAGTAAAATACTCTTGCTGTGTTTGCAGGCGGTTTATGCGCGTTGAATTGGATCGGTCAACGTCTTCCCTGCGGGGGAACCTGGAATGTAACGACCATAAGCGAGGCCCACAAAAAACAATATCGACACGCACAGTTCAGTAGCGTCTAGACCATCTTCATAATCGATTGCTCTTGAAAGGCCCTTGAATTTGGCTATAGATTTAGGTGTCAATTTTCCGAATCGCATCTCATTCAGCATGTCAACGAATTCTACACCACACCGCAATACTCAGATATGAAGCTTTGATAAGCAGTGAAGCGCACCTTGGTCCTTCTGTCTGAATACCTTCGTAAGGTTGTAGGTATATTGGATTGTTTCACGCCACAAAGATGCCTCGAACGCAAACTTGACCTGGGTGCCGCCCTTTGCCACTGGGGGTAACTGAAAGAAATCACCCGTGACAATAACCTACGAAGGATCAAGATCGACGCATGCATAAAACAAAAGAAGAAAAAAGACCTGAATGCCCCCAAACGGCTCAATTTTCTTCCTTAACTTACTTCCTATCATCGATAGTTTGTCAAACAGATCCCCGTCGACCATGGAAACTGAAGAGAGATTAGGAATACTAAAATATGGAAGAAGGTATGGCATATTAAGTACCTTCATCAATGATGAGCACCTTTGTTCTCATCCACCTCGAGTTCGCCTTCTTATTCTTGCGCACCTTTGATGCGAGTTGTTCCGCACTTTCTATTCCAAGTCCTATACCCGCAAAGGAGTGGATAGTCACACCACCGATGTTACACGCAGCTATACCTGAGATATACGTATTCAATAATGCATGTACAAAGATGTATGGTTGCAAACCTGTAGATGCGGTGATTGCGACAGCATCAGGGGCGGTCACATATTTTTTGCGGAGGGTCTTGATGATTTCGCGAAGAAGGACAGACTTGCCAGTTCCTAGAGACATAATGAGACTCGTGGCGTCTCAGGTAAAAGTGTACTATATGCGTGTATAAACTGACCGGCACTGCCAGTATAAAAAACACTACGCCCATCTTTGACCAGCCGAAGAATCTGGGTTTGTTCCTGACTCAAAAACACGGCTGGTATCTTGGCTTTCGTGGCAGGTAGGGTGGACGAGGACGAGACTGGGGGCGTAGAAGTTGCGCTTGAGGTAACACCCCGTGCGCTACCAGTCTTCTTCAAATTGAATGATGACTTTGAGCTCAAGCTAGGTGCAGACAAAGAATCCTTTTCTTGCCAGCTTGGTGGCAGCTGCCTGCTCTTTTTTTGGGGTGGAGCAGTATCAGGGTCTGGGCTAGGTCGTTTGTTGACCGTTCTAGACTCCACAAGCGCGTTTAAAGGTTCATGCGAAGCAGAGGATTCTGCCAATGCATCCTGGATAGCTTTCAGACGCTGCTGAACGCCTGTAAGCTTTGGCGGTGCCGGATGCTGCGTAGGTGGCCAATATATCTCCTGAGATGAAGCAGGAAATGAAGAGCTATCGGAGAAATCGCGTTTTAGGGTACGCAGCCCGGATTGCGCTGTCTTGCTCATGGTTGGGTACGGCGAAGGAGGATGCTAGTCGAACTTGGGACCACCGACTCTGCCCGAGGGGGATGCTCAAGAGACCACATGATCGTGGCGTGATTCGCGTTTCTCCCACGGTAAGCTAACAACCTGGTGAGCAAACAAGGGCCGGCAATGGCAATCTCGACCACTTCCTAAGTACGACCCTCGAGAGCCCTCGAGCTCTTGTTTGCTGGGCAGTTCGATATTGACCCGAGCTCATCTGACTCTTCTTATCTAACCTTGGAATCACTTTTGCTAACAACCAACGTAGAACATGCTAGCCCCACTGGGCTAGCTTTTCAAAAGTCAATATACAAGTTGCTCCTTTCGCTGGACTTGATCCACACGTGGAGCTGAAAGACATTTCGACGTTTGAGATTTACTGCTTTCGTATTCTCACCGACCCCGTCAAGTCCATTGTGATGGACATGAGCCTGATCATGAGTATCGTGACGGCACAATACGGCCTCCCATGGCCAGGGCCTTCCTCATTGTTCTGCATTCCTTCCGATCGGTTGACCTTCGAATTCCTCAAGTTGATAATTTTCCCGTGGCTGTTTCCCTAGTAATCGATGATTTGGAACACCTGTAATATGGCTTGGTAAGTATTACTACCCGTTGACTACCCGACACCAAGACAATTGACACTCTTCTCCATTTCGCAATTTCAATGCGGGACGATCTTTGACATTATGCTTTATCTCTGCCTTGGAAGCATATGAAAACCGATTGGCACCAGCGGACGAACGAGACGTGAAGAGACCAAGTTTGGATGGATGGGATTGAGCACCTGAGTTGACTCATGATGCGCTGGCCGCATTGAAGGAAGCTGAGACTCAGCGGAAGAATGAAGATGTTGATTCTGCCGTTATGAGTTTCTTCGTCTACTATCTCCATCAATCAACGATACGAATGAAATTGCAGCAAATTTAAAAGTTCTTAGTCTGAGGTTGAATGATCTAAATTAAGCGTCGGTCTTGCTATTACTGTAATAAAGGGAACAAGAAAGGGAAAATGTGATATAACGACGACGATATTGCATATAAGCATCTATGCAGTCTTTTCATGAGTGACTACACTGTCCATGTCCGTTTCATCGTAGCTATCAGTATGAGTCTTCTGTACATTTGCATCACCAAATGGGCTCCCATCATCCTCACTCAACTCCAAAGGAGACCCCATCCCGCTCACACTGGCGCTCTGCCAACTCTGCGAACCGCTGGGTGAGACTCCCCTGCTGTCCCTACCATCAAAGCTCCGCATCGCGTCCCAATTCTCCTCCTCGTCCGCCTCCGCCTCCAGCGAGGACGACGGCGACACATTCCCGTATCTCTCTACATCTCCATCATCATCCTCGAGCCCATCATGCCCCGAGGCATCATACCGGTCTGAAGCGAGGAGGAGCGGGTCAATATTGTCATCACTCATGTCCAAGATGAGCTCGTGCGACTGTGATTCCTCGAAGCCAGGTAACTCGTCCGTGATTGGCGAAGGGAGTGACGCTCTGGGATTGGTGGGATGCTGGGGTATACTCCACGTATCATCAGAGAGAGGCTGGAGGTTCCTCAGTCTTGTAACATGACTTCCTACGAATGCGTTGCCGTCGTCATCATCATCTGGCGGTGTCGGCAACTGAGGAGCGTCAACCGCCATGTCGTCGGCCTCGTTTGTCTGATGTTTTAAGCGGGCTTCCTCGATCTTCTGGTGAGTTTTGCCGCCCAGTGGGGTCGATGATCGCCGACGGTAGAACAAGAGGTAGGCGTTCGCATTCTACGCACGATATATCAGCCTATCAAAAAATACGCAAGTGAGAAGAACTAGAACATACCACTGCATCAGAAGCCCGCGCAGGTGTGACATACGAATCGTCAAAGTGGTACCACTTCTCAGTAGCATGGTTCAGCGCATAAGCACGATAATGCCCACCACCCAACCCGCCGAGATGTTCATCCACAGCAAACAAATCATACACCAACGGTTCCTCGACATCACCCAGTCCCAAATCCTCCAAGGACACCCCCTGCTCCGCCAGCCGCTTCGCAGCCGCCCTCTCCCCCACCAAATGCCCCAAATCCAGCCCCTCGACAGGGAAATCCACAAAAACATCAATCTTATCCCTCAACATCCTGCTGTTACTGAATCGCTTCAGATGAACCACGAGCACATCCGGCGCCTTCCAAAGATCGAACTTCTTCGTCGCCTGCTGGTGCTTCTTACATCTCGGGCAGTACCACAGATCATCCTCACCCAACTGCTCCTCCTTGGTGAACTCCTCCAAGCAGTCTTCGAGCGAGATCCCCTTCTGCTTCTTGGCAGCGCCGGCTTTCTGAGCCACTGCATACTCAGGATGCACAAACTCCTCCCAGGTGTTCCAGCGCGCGTGCTCGAACGTCCGGTCATCGCCAAAGTAGTACGCCTTCATGTGGTCGTCGAACTCGCAGTAAAACGCGTCGTTCTCGCGCACGAGCACAGTAGGGGTATCAGCACCAGCACCAGCAGGCCGACGGCGGTCCCACGCTTGCCAACTATTGCTCGCCGGATAAGCGGTATACGCCGTCCCGAAATCCTTATGGTTGACCTGTAGTTTCAGTGTGAACACGTCCTTCTTCGGTCCTACCCGGCGAGGCACGATATGCACAGGAGGATCGTTATCAACATCATCATCCAGTCTCTTCTCATCGACAATGTCAGCCTCTGGTGGGGTCGGCTCCTGTACCGTCACTACATCTCCATTCTCCTTGATCTCCGTAATCGCATCAATCGGTGGGAACCCATTCAGCTTGATCGCGACATCGTCGACCCCATCCTCAGTCGGCGTGCCAGTCCCGGCCTCCCAAGCAAACAGATCCCGCGCATTCGTCGTCCAGCGCTGTAAGCGCGTTAGTACAAGATCGTACATCGCATCCACAGACGTCGCTTGCTCCTGGTCGACTGCGATCACCATAGGATATCCGAACAGCGAATTGTTACGGCTTGAGTTGTTGTAGGTCGACCGAAACGGAGGGTGCAAGTCACTGAAGAATATAGGGACGATGAACGGGTCACCTGGCGCTTTCTTGTACGTCCGGCTTTGCTGTGCGTGGCACGGCAGTTCGAAGCACACAACCACGTCGTTGTCTAGCATGTCTCCGCATAGCACAGTGTCGTCTAGATTCTTGTAGAACTTGTGGCTAAATATTTCGAGGGTGAGGAGCTGTTTACGGATATCTTTAATCCTCGAGAATGAACACCATACTAATGTGACTGACGTTATCAGGGGGAACATCCATCCAGCGACCGAGAAGGGCTCGTAGGTCTTTGAATGACGCGTCTCGGCTGATTTCGATCGGAATCTATAACCGCTAGCATTGTAAGCTCCTTCCTAGCAGTGAGGACTGCACAGCACACACCTTGACATGCGGTTTATCCAGATCCCATGGCACATAGTAAATACTATGCCTCCACTTCTTCTGCACAGGAAGCGGCAACGTCAAGTACATGAACGGATCGAACGTGATCGAAACCTGATTCCCAGCTTGCATTAGAACATACATAAAAACGCCTCCCACAATTCAGACTCACCTTTTCACATTCAGGACAAATCAGGGTACTCTGATATTGCCCCTGGAACAGATCCACAATGACACTGTCGTTCCTCAGCATATAACCCTCCCAGTTCTTTCTCGCAAACTGCATAAGTTGTAGATCACCTCCGCCTTCCCAGTCTGGCTTCTCCACATAAGGCTTCTTGAGCACACGATTTAAGTCTTCGTGCAAGCCATCCAGGAGGAACGCCAGAAGTTCCTGTGAGTCATGCTGCTGATAGCCACTAAACTGAGGCGCGAACCGTTGAAGTTGCGATTTAAACTCGCGGGGTGAGAATGAGGATGCTCCTGCAACAGCCCAGACACGTTGAAGGAGCGCTCCAAAAGCTTCGGCAATCGCACCGTGCATGCCGAGTGGATTATCAGGGTTGAGCTCTTCTTCGTACAATCCAGCTATAAAATTGTGTCAAGGATGATATGGTACTGGTCAAATGTGATCTATACTTAAGAAATATTCCGTAAGTTCCTGATTGTGCGCCAGGCACTGCAGAGCAGAATTCATAAAGCAAGTGTTTCCCCTAATAACGAGAAAAAATCAGACGTGGCTAGACCACGATGAAAATACCAAACACACATATTTCCAAGGCCCACTGTCCCGGGCTCTAAAGTCTTCTCGGTCTTCTTCCATTTTGCTACAGGCGTCAAAAGCGAGCCATGCGAATCGTCGGTAGTTGTGGTAGAAGTGACAGCAGTGACGGCAGTTGTCGTCGATGTCGATTTTGAGGAACCACTACCCATCCGATTGAAGAAACCCTCGTTGGACTTGAATATTGGCGCCGGGACCCCTGGGCGACCGGCAATGGTTATCGGTGGTTTTGGGGTTTCTTTGACGATCCATCTGGCGGATTTCTTGAATTCAACAGCGAAGCAGTCATCGGTGTGTATGCCCTCGTCTTCGAGAGCTTTGCTGCTCCCTTCGAGGATGCTCGCTTCTATGACGTGTGTATCAAGATCCTGGCTAGATATTTCCAAGGCAGTGTGTTCTTCGTCTAGCTTTTCGAGTCGCCATATACGGTAAGGTGAGCGATCCTGATCATCGGGATCATGAGACATGATCGATGCGAGATGTTTGCATAGCGAAGAGATGGTTTCCGTAGCAGATATATAGACTGTTTTATGGAGAGGAGGACTGGATTTTGACACGGGGGTATCGGTGATTAGAAAGGCTTTTAGACGGGGAGGATAGAGTTCTAAAGAAGCATATTTTGTAAATGTCCCTCTTTCGATGACTTGACGCGGGACGGGATGGATCGGATCACCGTACCTATAAGATGATCTCAGTAACACGTAGGTGAAGAAAAGATAGCACACATACCAAGCGACGAAGGAAAGCCATACCTCCTCTGGAATAAACTCGGCATCTACACCTTCCACGATGTCCATGCGGAGGTTGCCATAGGAATCGATGATGGCTGAATTGTTAACTGGACCAAGATCTTGCTCGCTGACAGGGCCTTCCTTGTCCACCTCACCCGTACACGCTTTGTCCCAGCGCTTCCACCAATCTCGCGAGATGAGATACCAAGTCTCGCCCTTTTCCAGACTCCGTGCTTTACCTCGTTTGACCAGGGCAATTTTTTCGTTGGGAGGGACGGATGAGAAGGAGGGTACTGGGAGACGGTGGCTGTCGAGGCTGAGGACGTCTGGTATGTTTGGCTCACCCTGTTCCGCCATGTATGAATCTATCTCGTCTGTAAGGGACAAAGTTGACATCCTATCAGCTCTTGGGCTAGAAACTTGGTGATCGCGGGAAGTGGCGTCGGGAACGGAGCGTTTGAGAGACGAAGATGAAGCATCAGACTCCATGGAGAGACTGCGTTGTCGTTTGCGACTCCTAGGCTGAACAGACAGTTCGTTGTGAGTTATTGACGGAGAGCTGACCGGGGATGGAAGGATAGCCATTACTGTAGTAGAGAATAACAGAAAAGTGTAGAATACAATAACAAGAATGAATGAAAGTGAATTCAAAGAGCCTGGTACAAACACCGCGCGGACTCACGTGACATCATATACGCCACCCTTGCCCATGGCAATCCCATCCAGATGAACTCTCGTTTGGATTATCATACATAGGACTTTCTTGTATGCAGTGACAAACAAGAAAGTCATTCATCGATATTCAATATTCATCGGCCACAGTACGAGATCTAGAAATGAAATACATCTCGAACTTCCCTCTCCGAGCGAGTCAGTCCTCAGCGCCTCCTATCACAATAAAGCTGGGTCAGCCCTGAGCCCGGAGCATTCAATAAATTCAAATTCATCCTTGGCGAAACATCCGGCCTCGCACGGCCGTGATTCCGCCTGGAGCTCCCTGACGGAGTCAACTGGAAGAACTTTCCCTTTGACGCTAAACATCATCCAAGTCTTACCTGCATGTCGCACACCAGCTTCGTTTTCTACATATTCAATCCTTCACTTTGTTATCCCCATAAGAGATGGCAACTGCAGACTTGTCTGTCGCGTATTAAGAGATTTCAACTTCTTAATAATAACCCCTAAGTTGGAACACGTGGTTTGTTCCGCGTCTATAATTAAGTGCTTAAACTGCTATTTATCTACAGCCTTGTTGCAGACATGTTTCCAACGACCCTCTTATAACCATGTCGCTTCAGAGTCAGAGTTAATCTGTATTTCATAGCGCAGTTTCACTTACTTCATTTCACAGGCAAACACTTCATAAACACACCTGCTTCGCTCGTTGTCGACTCTCTCGAGGGCTTGTGTGCCATTAACCCGAGACTTGCGCTTGACGCGCAGAACAAGAGTAAGCCTACTACTCGCATTCCTACGTTCCATTAATAAATACAAACTAGTCGTTTACATCGCTTCCCTTGATCGCTCAAAGGTAGCAATTCTTTGCGGTGGTGGGGCAGGCCATGAACCTGGGCATGCGGGATTCGTAGGTAATAGACATCCATTTTGATAGTATTACCACCATTCACGGCATCATAGGTCAAGGTATCCTCAGCGGTCAGTTTACTATCCGGCTAAAATCCGCGACGTGCTGAACTGTCTAGGCGCGGTCTGTGGGAACATTTTCGCTTCCCCAAACACCAGTCAAATCCGGCGCGGCATCGAACTTGTCGACAATAACAAAGGGTATGTAGCTTACCTATATACAGGCTGATAGACATGCAACTGACATTCTTACAGCACTGTGATTATCGTAAAGTAATGTTGAAAGTTTATTTAGAGATTTGATTTCGCTGATGTATCCTTTGTTAGAAACTATACCGGAGACATCCTTCACTTTGGGTTATCCAAGGAGCAGTATGCGGCACTCCACCCCGAAAAAGCTGACCGTCTCAAGTTCGTTGTCGTCGGTGATGATGTAGCTGTTGGTAAAACCCAGGGAAGTATCGTCGGAAGGAGGTATGAGGTGCACACTATCATCACTTTAACATCCAACTCGTCATCAGAGGTCTAGCTGGGACAGTCCTCGTATACAAGATCGCAGGCGCTCTCGCCAACCGTGGCGGGAGCCTTGACGAAGTGTACAACATCGCACAATGGGTCGCTTCTAACGTCGGAACCATCGGAGTTGGTCTCGAGCACTGTCACGTACGTATATACCCCTCCCCTCGATCTAGACCGTCAGAGACGTGGTTTTAATCCATATTCTCAGGTCCCAGGCACAGCACCCACCGCGTCTTATCTCAACGCTTCCGAAATTGAAATTGGGATGGGGATCCATAACGAATCTGGACATCGTCGTCTCAGCCCAGTCCCACCCCTCAATGAGCTCATCCCACAGCTCCTCGACCTTCTCACATCCACTACAGACCCCGAACGTTCCTTCCTTCCTTTCAAAGGATCCAAAGATGAAGTCGTAGTCTTGGTAAATAACCTCGGAGGTATCAGCGAACTCGAGCTTGGCGCGATCGTTTCCGAAACTCGACGGGCGCTGCATGCGCGCGGTATTGTTGTTCAGCGCTTGTTGGCTGGCAGCTTTGTCGTAAGTGGCTGTATCAAGGTTGCGAAAAATCAAGTTTTATAACCTCATCTCGTAGACAAGCTTGAACATGCCAGGATTTTCCATATCTCTCCTTCTCCTTCCTACCGCCGGTTCTTCTCAAAGTACTTCTCAGCTTCTCTCCCTGCTCGACGAGCCCGCCGACGTCCCTGGGTGGAAATGGTCAGCACGTGTCTCTCCTCCTCCCAAGCCCATCGCTGCTCCGCCGACCACTTCGCAACACGCCAGTGCTAAAGGCGCTTCGGGGCTTAAGGTCGTGGACAGCAAGGAATTCGCAGCAGGCATCAAGAGAGCCTGCAATGCGTTGGTGAAGGCTGAGCCTGAGATAACGGAGATGGATGTGATTGCAGGGGACGGTGATTGTGGCCTTACGATGAAGGTGTGTATATATCAAATTGCCCCACCTGGTGATTAACGTGTGCAACTTGAATGTTGGCAGGCCGGCGCAGAAGGTACATATCTGTTCCTTGACCTGTTCCTTGAATAATGAATTAACCGTATGAACTTTAGCCGTTTTAAAGGAACTAGCTGAAGGCAAAATCACCGGAAACGACCTCATTGGTTCGATGATCACTATCGCACAGGTTACGGAGGAAGCGATGGGTGGCACTAGCGGGGCTTTATACGCGTACGGCCTGCTTTCTTATTACACACTTTGAAGTGTATCCTCACATTACCTTTCTCCTTCATAGTATTTTCTTCTCCGCCCTTGCCCAGGGCCTTCAGTCGCAATCCGCCAACATCACCACAGCTTCCGCACAAGCTTGGAGCGGAGCCCTTTCCACAGCGCTTGCGCGGTTGTACACATACACCCGTGCACGTCCGCCGTCACGTACCCTTGTGGATCCCCTTTCAGCTTTCATCGAGACGTTGGCTAAGAACCCGGCACATGGGTGCGGTGCGGCTGTGAGTGCTGCATCGAAAGCGGCTGTGGCAACGAAGGACATCGATGCCAAGGCTGGGCGAAGTGCGTATGTGGAAGGTGGGCGTCTGAAGGAAAAGCAGGTCATGGATCCAGGAGCATGGAGTGTGAAGGTTATATTGGAGAACTTGTTCAGTGAGTGAAGGGACTTGGTTGTTCGTGGAAGGTAAATATAATGGGGCAGCCAGAGGCCGCTGCCAGAGAGTAACTGAATGTACAATAACTATGGGGAGAAAAAGTGTTATGATGCACAGAGGGCGAAATCTGCACAGAAATATATCATTGTCAAAATTTATGTTTTCGGAGGTTTGCTTGATGTTGAATTGCACGTGGTCCGGGGTGGAACGGTAGATAATTTTTTCTCTTCGATCGTGTATTACTAGTATCATGGGTCAAGCGCCATCTCGAACACCTTCCACGCCTGCGGGTCCTGCTACATGTCCAGTTCCTCACAATGCGCCTGCGGCGGCTACTCCAACAACAGGATCTTGCCCAGTTGCACATGACGCACCCAAACCAGCACAGTGTCCTATCGACCACGAAGGTCAAAACCCTCTCAACCAGATACCGCATCTAGCACAAGCTCGCGCGCCAAATCAAACAGTCGATCTTCCCCTATCACGGACGGAATCCTCCATTCCTCGAGATAGTTCAGCCAAGTGGGAGTACCCCTCGCCCCAGCAGTTCTACAACGCGCTCGTGCGGAAAGGTTGGGAAACACCCGAGGAGCATGTTGAGACAATGGTTGATATCCATAATTTTCTGAATGAGCGAGCGTGGATAGAGGTGCTCAAGTGGGAAAAGCGACAGTACAAGTAAGCAAATAAACACATTATCCTGTAAATCCACCTTCACATATGGTTCTCTATATTTCTAGTCACGATGATGTTCAACTAACACGATTTAAAGGCCGGCCAGGGGAGATGTCACCCAAGGCTCGCTTGTTCATGCTCGCAGGATGGCTGATACCCTCCCGTTTCCAGTACGTCATCATATTTTCTTCAAATTTAATTGCCTGCTGACGATTCTCGAATCTTTTAGTGCAGAGCCTCCATTTGACCGGCACGACTGGATTGTACGCCGCCCTCAGACTGGCGAAGAGGTTCGATATGTCATCGACTACTACTCCGCCCCACCAGAGCCAGACGGGTCGCCCGTGTTCTCCCTCGATGTTCGACCTGCGTTGGATAGCTTCGGTAGTGTGAAGGAGAGAATAGCGGTCGCTACCCAAGAGGTTTGGGCAAATTTCAAAAATGGCAAAACACCTGGTGTTCCATGACTTCCAAGTTGAGTCATCCATCGCCTATGTATTCCTTTCATTTTACCGTCCCTCACTATTTTATACGTAATATTACATCGACAATGATTAATATCTTCGGAGTGTTCCCAGTGTCAGAGCATTGCAATTCACCCCCTGGCCCTGGAGATCACCTAGTCGTGAATCGGTTCATAATTCTGAAATGGCCTTCCCTTGCTTGAGCTCATCGTAGGCTGTTCTTTTGAATTCACCGAGGGCCACGCCACAATGGATCAACAGTGAATTTGTATCCAGGACATCATCTATTCTGTTAGCCCCCTTCCAGACAACTCGATTTGACCCATGAATTAGCTTTGCCTTGCCATTTCATTCTTTCATACATAGATTCAATGAAATCAAAGAAGTATAATTAGTATTTGCACACTATGATCAAATTGTGATAGGAAGAGGTTTTATGACCCGGATGTCATCAAAGAATAATTGCCTGTAATGCATGGAAGAGAAGGCGTACATCCTGGTATGAGATCCTGAATCACGGCCACACCCAAACAGCTTTCGTGATGGCTGTAATGAACAACGATGTCAACATTAGAGAAGCACAGACCAGTGTGGCGCGATTAAGAAAGGAATCCAGGAGTGCCCAATCACAGAATTCACCCAGCCTCTCCAGGTCTTCCCAATAAAGTGCAAACCTAAGCGTAAAGTGTTCAAGGGTATCGCAAGATGTAAACGCAGCATCAAATGCGCGTAGCATGGTTGTGAGATATTTTCTACAACTCAACGGTGCGTAGACATGACAGGCTAGAATTTATCATCCCGGGGCACTGTCAGTGAGTGAGTGAGCCGGATTTAAAACGACATCATGAGACTCATGATCACAATCTGCTCGACATGTATACAAGGAGCGTGCAGTGAACAGCTAAATAAGCACACCCAAACATCGCGATACGACATTTGTTTTTTGTAGTAACTCCAGAGTCCAGAGCTCTTCTTATTCCAAGGCGTATTTTCATAATCTATCCCCTTTCTGTAACGAAATATATCTACATGTCCTGATTCTTCCACTCCCAAATACACGCATTCGCTTACCCTCTGTCGCTTCAATCAATGCTTTACTAATTCATGTGTGCTGCATGTCTTGTTCACAATACCTTCAAAGTGCCAACGGAGGCCTTCTCGGTGAAAGGTGTACGTACTAACTTCCTCCTCGTTTGGCCCTACCTCACCTCTCCAACAACAGATTGAGCGGAACGAGCACATGCTACAGTCGGAATACGCTGTATCTGCATAGGGCGCACAATGGGACTCCGTATGGATTCGTGCTTGGGCAGCGGCCCAGGTAATTGCAACACGGAAGGAACTGGGGATACAAAGACCTGGTATAATGCCGGTGTCCATCTTTGCTGGTATATACTAATTTCATTTCATCCTCAAGGACACATTTTTCGCGACTGCACCATGAAAAACGAACTGGAGCACGCTCACATCTTTGCCGTCGTCTCAGCGTCCAATCTTGTTATGGTGTGGTTGATGACGCTATGTTTCGTCCCGGCCTTGCTATTACGAAACTCACGAAAGACCTTATGCTAACGAGACGGCGCACACCCCGGACTAACCAGGCGGCGCTAGAACGTCTTGTCAACGCTAATCTGATCTCAAAAACCCATGTTTCTTCATGCTCTATCCGTCAATCAGCATTGGCCACGCTACACAAGTTCAGTAAACACTCAGCTTTTGGCGTGACTCGAGAAGACCTGATCGATTAGAATGGATCGATACGCCTATCGTTTCCTCTGGCATTCGAGCAAAATTGGACAAGTTACTACAAGTGGCAAGAGTCCTCCCAATGTATGCTCTTTGTTGTCTTTATCATCCCTTTCTATGCTTATCCCGTTGTCAGTAGCTTCGGCAAATTGGCGTTACGATATTGATATCATCGCCTTTGAACAATTTCCGTATGATCATGCTCGCGACGCAAAGCCCACACTCCCGCCGCTCGAGAATACCGTGACATATACGAATCCCTAGCCCCAGATCAACATGGTTCAGGTTCGATTCCGCATTCAGCTCCTCCCACTCGATATTTTAGCACGGAAGATGATCTGGATGATCTGGTTGGGCTCGCCGCTCAAATGTGGGCATGAGACATGGCAGCCAGTCTTTCGTGCACTTTCCATCCCTTTCGCCATCACAGAGGGTGTATTCCTTGAAATCCATCGTTCGCCAGACCCTACACCCCCCATCTTTCCGTCAGATGCAACGTCGCTGCTGCACAACCACAGTCTTCACGTACTTTCCCAGGCAAGCCATCTTCGGGTGCAACAGGCGTCTCAACCCGCTGGGAACTCTGTGCTGCGAGAGCCAGCTTCGTCATACAACGTAGCATGAGGACTCCGATATGGTCAGGTTGAAGACGGAGTGTGTTGCCAGCACGCAGTCGAAGAAGCGGAGAGTCGGCCGCGCGATGGATGTAGCGATGAGGACTGCTTTCCGTGATTAGCTATAGTCTGTCCCTGTTTTGTTCAAAGTTCTGACGACTGGCAATTTGAAAAATGAAACACGATACAGTTTCGAACGAGTAATCTTCCAATCAGCAAAAGTCGTATATCGAGATACGATGTCACGCCTATGTAGATGTATATACAATGTTCGTGAAAGTGAATACATACAAAATAAGAAAAAAAGGAAAGAGTCATTCGAGTACTCGGGTGCGCTATGTTAAAAATGAGGGCCAGCAGGGTGGCGCGTCAAGTTTTGAGGGACGGTAGCGCTGTGATGAGTATATGCGCAACCGGGCGAGCATGCCCCATGCCCACGTTATTCCACGCTCGCTCCCCACGCCCCACACGCCAGGGCTCACTACCCACTCCCGCCCTCGCCCAACCAAACCTTCAACTCCCTAACAAGCCTCTTCGCCGCCTTTTCCAAAGTCTCGTCCTTGGTCCTCTGCGTCTCCACTATAGTGCGTCTGCTAGGGAGGAGCACGGATCCTGCTTTGCGCGGGGAAAAGGAGACAAAGATGAGGGAAAAGGGGAGGGACGTTATACCCAGTGTGGATTGGGGTTTGTTCCTGACTCAAAACAGGGCTGGTATCTTGGCTTTCATGGCAGGTAGGGTGGACGACGATGAGCTGCCGTTCCCTCACACGCAGACCGATGCATTTGTGTCGAGATAAGGACTTACAAGGTTCATATTAAAAGGTTACATGCTGGTCATGTTTCTAGGCAACTTGGGACGCACAGGAAGCTCTTTCGTCACGGTATGTGCTGTGCTCCGCTGACACCACAGGTTCTACAACATTGAAAGTTGGTGAATTAACAATGCGATCCTAGCAATAGAAGGCGAGTCCCTCAGCAACTTTAGTACGTAGATATTTTACAATAGAATGAGTCCTGATTCTCCTGCAGTAAGCTGGTATAAGTATGTTGCATCTCCGTGCCTCATAGTAACCGACAATACTGATCGCCTGCGCTCCGGTGTTCATGACCACGACGCCTCTCCTTCGATTGTTTCCAGTGTTTTGCTCCATTCTGTGACTTTAGGATGTGCCTGGACCTACGCCGAAGACATGTCACAACCCAGACGATAATGCGAGACTATTATATTGGCAAACCGACCTTTTTCGGGTCAGAATTGAGCACCTGAAGACCATCGAGGGACGTGGCACGGGAGAGGGCGACGTAAGTTTGATCTACACAAAAACGTTAGAAGGGTGGGAGAGGTGAACCAACTGTACACACCCTCCTCGAAAACCTTTCCCGGATCGACCTTCACCCGCTCCAGGGTCTGTCCTTGTGATTTATGGATACTCATTGCCCAGGACAGGATAAGCGGGAGCTAGACAAGGACACGCTCAGATAAACTTCTGTAAAGAAAGAGAAAAACGATAAAGATCCACCTGAGCACGCGACACCTGCACCTCTCCGTTCGGTAGCTCCACTTTCCACGTCTCAGGCAATACCAAACAAGTCCTTTTCCCTCCGTTCGGTAGCAGAAACTCTACCACAGGGTATAACTTCGACTTGACCGCCGCCAACGCTCCTTTCTTCGCAGCAGTTCCCACTGAGGGCCCAGATCCAACAACGCCTTCCGGAACCGCACCATCGACATCCAAGTCAGTACCATACACTTCAGGATTGGCAAATCGCACGACGCGTCCCATGCTGCCATTCACTAGCATCTCGTCGACGTCCTTGATGAGCATCACCTGCGCGTCGACGCGAAGCGCGAGCCTCTGTGGCGCCATGAAGTTGGCAAGCATCTTCTGACGTTGTGTCTCGTCTTGGAGGAGTCCTCCATCCTCCGCAGTAAAATACTCTTGCTGTGTTTGCAGGCGGTTTATTCGCGTTGAGTTGGATCGGTCAACGTCTTCCCTGCGGGGGAACCTGGAATGTAACGACCATAAGCGAGGCCCACAAAAACAATATCGACACGCACAGTTCAGTAGCGTCTAGACCATCTTCATAATCGATTGCTCTTGAAAGGCCCCTGAATTTGGCTATTGATGTAGGTGTCAATTTTTTGGATGGCATCTCATTCAGCATGTCAACGAATTCTACACCACACCGCAATACTCAGATATGAAGTTTTGATAAGTAGTGAAGCGCACCTTGGTCCTTCTGTCTGAATACCTTCGTAAGGTTGTAGGTATATTGAATTGTTTCACGCCACAAAGATGCCTCGAACGCAAACTTGACCTGGGTGCCGCCCTTTGCCACTGGAGGTAGCTGGAAGAAATCATCACCCGTGACAATAACCTACGAAACATCAAGATCGACGCATGACAAAGAAGAGGCAAAAAGACCTGAATCATTGCCCCCAGACGGCTCAATTTTCTTCCTTAACTTTTGTTTTCTGTAAAAAAATTTCGGTGCTACATGTCTCCTTGAACTGTTGCCAGCGGAAGCATTAGTGTTCCTAGATACCCTAGGAGCCGGTGTCGAGTCTCGCGGAGACCATAGACTCTAACGAGATCCTCAAGTCTACTGCGCGGCTGGATAAGATTGGGTCCTAGCGACGGTGGTTTTTGCAGTGGCCAGGTCATGCATATGCATCATGCTGTCAAACTTTAACGCTGGCTATCTACCTGTGGACCCAAGTCGGCCTTAACTCTCCTTTCGATTCTGGATTTAGTCCTTGTAGCTTATTCATCAGCCTCCAGGCCTCTCTGGCTAGCGTTGTTCCTTCCGCGCCGTTCTCTGCTACACCTGCCCATGATGATCCTTCCTAGACATACTCTTACACGGAAGAATGCCATATTTGTGATAGTCAATGCAGCAATCATGCATCTATGGAGCATACTATCACCTTCACATTTCGTGGGCCAGTCAATCGTCATCGACACTCAGTATCATTCTCCCCCCCTGCCGTCATCACAGAAACACGGATAAAAACAAACACCTTGATACCTTAGCCAACGACCCGGACAGCATCTGGCCATAGTGACACTTCATCCCCCGAGTTTGACCAGGACTTACATCCCACAGTTGTCATATATCATGCTCCAGGATGGACACTGTTCCGAAACCTGTACATGTAAAATGGCACCCCTTACATTCTATCCTCAGACCCTTCTTCTTTTCCCGAGATAAGAATGATCATTCCGCCGACAACACACCCGAAAACTTGGCTGCCCGGGAACCTACATCAGCGAACATGACTTTATCTCATTTGGAAAGGCACACGAACGATGGGACGACGATGGCGGGAAGCATCGGGTTTCGACGATCAAAGGAAACACGGTAAGCCATGCCAAAGCCCATTCTCGGGGACATTACTCATCACTTCTTAGATGCTCTTTAACGATCCAGGCCAATTCCTAAACCACCACTACCACTCCGTCGCCGAGCTTTGGTTCAGTGCATGGGCTTTTTGGCACAGCGCCTGGTCCAAAGCCTCCATCTCCGCTTCAGACTCATACAGCCTCTCACACCCTGCACCACCCCCCATCTACTGTGCCGTCTTCACACACTCCAGGGCCCATAAATGGCGCGACAACTCAGGCTTCAACGCCTACTTCCTTCGTGCCGCTTTCCCCTCCCTCTCGTGTGTGGCATCTCCCCGTTGCTCTCCTCGCAGATCGCAGTGCTTCGTTACGTGGCCAGGTGTGCGGGAGCCATACACAGCGCATTGCGTCTGAAGCTGTAGAGTTCATGATGCAGAACCATAAACCCATGGGTTCGAACGTGGGAGGATGGTGGGAGCCTATACGGGCTGCCGTGTGGTCTTTTGTAGGTGTGAGGACGGAACCATATTGGAGCTGTACAGCTAGTTCTCGGTCAGGTAGACGATGATAAGGATTCGGCAGAGCCTATGTTGCCTATGCTAGAGAAGATCGTAATTACGTATATCAGCCGTCAGGCTGTCTCAAGACGGAAACTTCTGCATGATGACCACACGGCACTTGTCGCTGCCCTTGAAGACCTCGTTGCACGTAAGGGCTCATCATGGGAGCTGCACGTCCTGCACGCCGAGTGCATGACGGAGGACGAGCAGATACAGGCTGCAGCCACTGGCAAGACTACGGTTCGTTTCACACGCTGGATTTGTTTCGAGAATTGTACACCTGATCGCTTGTTGAATTACCCCATCCTTAGTCTCTCCTCATTGAATTTGCAATGTGGTGCGTGCGATCTCTCACTTTTGATTCCATTTTTAAAAAACATAGATTCCGCTTGCGCCAACATTCGTTTCATCTCTGCACTTAGACGCTCTGACCGTCATATCTCCATCTGGGGCCTCCGAGTCATTACTGCTACTTACCGAGTGGTCGCATTTCACTGGATATCTCCGTTCTAGATGAACTGCATATAACTTGTTGAAAAGCCTTGTCTTAGCTGGTCTCTATCAATGCTACGAGCCTTAGTTCTGCGACCAAATCCGACTGGTGACTTGACGTAGACCAACTTCTTTTCTCAACGACTCACCCTCTATACGATCCGAGTCTCGACTGGAATCATTTCAAAGGTGATCACATTTATTTTGTAGGATGATGTCAATTCAATACTTAATAGTATCTGTAGTAGGCTGAGGCGGAATGGAAATACTTAGTTTCGTCCAAATTCTGTGTGTAGCCTCGGACATACCCTCCTCTTCCCATCCTTCTCCGACCTTAACCAACCCTATTGCTAGTGGTTCGATGGCGTCTGACGACGACTTACTGGCAGAACGACCGCTGTAGATCAGAGGTAAACCTATCATTGGGCCTTTGCAGAGATACCTCCTCCCATCCCCCGGCCCACCCCGTGGCAGTGGAGTTATCGGCATCCTCCCCAGAGAACTGGAAGATACATTCTCTGAACTCTGGCCAGCGACAGGAACAATGCATCGTGCCTCGAGATCGTCGACGACACCATTTTCATGGTACATGAGCTCGGAGAACGTAGAGGAAAATTTTTGTGTGGGACGTATATTCTGGGCCCATGGAGCTACGTCTAGACGTTGATAAAATCACACCGTTCGAAAATTTCAAGTTAAGTCATCATCACTCGTGATCTGCGAGATCAAGAATCTCGCTATGATCTGAAGCGTGAACCACTGTTATAAGGGTAGTCAGAGAGTCTTCGGCGAGGTTGGTGGCCTGTGAAGCACAAGGCACCCGGCAGCGACTGTATACGTGGATATTTATGACGTGTAGGAAGGTAAACCGAAAGGAACAAACCGAAATAATACTGAACCGCCCCATTACGCATCGCATGATGGTAGTCCCTCTCCACCTCCTACATCCGCAGTCGGATATTTTTCGTCGGGACTTGGTGTGCAAGTTGGTCAATAGCGTGCGTGTTACGCTAGAGATGGTGATTCGGTCGCTGTTTGGCTTAGCTGCTTTGTCTGATTGTGCAGGTGTTTGCGAAGGGGGAAAGTCGGATGGATAGAATGGATTGAAGAGACGATATTCACTTGCGATGTCCAGCCCCACCAACATCTAGAAGAACAATCCGGACCAAATTG
Source organism: Tricholoma sp. MG99 (assembly GCA_003521275.1). Taxonomy (NCBI): domain Eukaryota; kingdom Fungi; phylum Basidiomycota; class Agaricomycetes; order Agaricales; family Tricholomataceae; genus Tricholoma; species Tricholoma sp. MG99. Next base: position 70,513 of record QOVE01015247.1, read on the forward strand.
ATATCCTGATGGCAAGTATTGCAGCGCGGATCGGTCCTATGTCTTGTGAGAGCTTCGCAGGTGTGTTAGTGATGATGTTCATGGATACTGGAAGAAATGTAAGGAGCAGAAGGGAAAGGGAGAGGGGGGAGGGGGAATGTCTACACACCAACCCTCTTGACCCTACGCCACGCGCAGATTCCGCCAACGCACTTTCCCTATCGTGGCGTGTGCAGTCCGGTAGGTTGATATAGTTGCGTTGAGGTGGTTGAGTCGGGGTTGTGGCAGAGGAAGGCGAGGGGTGGAGCAGAGAGAAAGAGGGACAGTGATTATCTTACATGAGGAGTAGGTAAAAGACGGGATAACACAGGGGAAAGAGCTTCCGGAGCGGAGATACGTACTACCATATCTCGGCGTTAGGCAAGGAGGCCTTTCGCTGGCTTCAAGATACGAACTTAAGACGGAAAAAAAGGGGCAAGCATCGGCCGTTCTCGTGGTTGAGGTTGGGTTTTGAGTTGCATGTCGTAGATTTACTGTTAATGGTGGGGGGAGCTGCTAGCATATGTACCTTGGTGAGTAAAATTCGGAGTGACAAGAACGTACGGTATTCACAGTTCAATGAGGTGCGCTAGATCAGTTACTACCGAGACTGACGTTAGGTGGCCTCAGTTCGACAAACGGTAGAGAACCGACAGGAATTTGCCCGCCCTAAAGTAACTCAAGGCATGAACACCTTTGCAAGCAAGGATCGTCATCTACATCAACCGTAATGAACAATCCCAAGAGACCTCGTATTGGGCGATCCTCATCGATTTCGGATACTACTGCAAAACAGGGTTCCAACTCGACAACTTACTATGGATTCACTAGTTCTGATAAAGCTATTCTCGATGACTACCCATATCCAGCATATGCCGCCGCACCTCCGGCTTTCAAGCGTAGTCTTGAACCTACCCTGCTTATGGAAATTGTTGGCTCGTCCAATCATGAGCTCAATGATGACTATCTAAGTTGGGACAAATGCTCAAATCTCCTTCGACATGACCCACAGTTTCATGCTCTTTTGCTTGGTTGTTGGAAAGATGGCACGTTTCGGTTGGTGCGGGAATCTGGTGAATTAGTCTTTGCTATCTACCCAACTTGTCTTTTATCATCTTTCAGAGGTTCTAAGAAAGCTGTTGCTATCCAATATTCAACAAACAATACCAGGTCAAAATCTTGCATCTTTCAGCAAATATTGAACTCAATACTGATCACTCACAAATATAGATATAGGGATGACCTTTCATGCAAACAACATACCAATCGCTGGTGGCAATTTCAATAATATTAGTAGAGATCTCATTTGTAGGTTATTTAGCATTAGATTTCTGCCTGCACTCATTTCTGTTCAACTTTTGTTTGATCCAGACATCTCTCAAAGTCATTTGTTTGTCTAAATTCATGGAATATTATTACTAACACTCAGATAGGTGACCATAGTCATAAAATTGCAAAGTGGCTATCTTCTCTAGACTTTGGTCTCATTCACAATAATTTGTCTACAAAACAAGTTGACAAGACAGGAGAATGGCTGCTCAATTCAATTGAGTGTCAGGACTGGCTTCAAGTGCCACACTACAGAGTATTCTGGTGTCCTGGAATGTGTTAGTTGTTATATATTTTAGTTGTCCAGTATAAATGCTAATATACTTTAAAGCTGGTGTTGGAAAAACTATTCTAGTATAAGGACCTTGTAATCAATTTAACTTGACTTGATAATGTTCCACAGATCCAAGATGATCAACTACCTTCAGGAAAATAATCATGGCCAGGCTGTTGTGGGCTTCATATATTTCGACCACAAACATCAAAATGACCAAACAATATCTGGAATACTTAGGAGTCTTCTCAGACAGATTTTTGAGACCCAATCTCGAGCTTCTTCAGTTATTGAAGATTTTTACAATAAGTATTCCAAGCAGAATACTCATTTCACAGATGGGAACCTCCAAGACATTTTATGTAAGGGCTTTGCAACATTTAGCAAGGCCTACATAATCCTTGATGGATTGGATGAATATTCATCACACTTTGAAGATAAATTAATCCAAGAGTTGCTTGCCATACTTCTTTCTTTGGGCAGTCATGTCAAGATAATGGCTACTTCTCGAGTTCTAGGTGGGATGGAAGGAATCTTCAAGTATCTTGGAGCCAGATGTTTGGAGATATATTCTAGAGAAGAAGATATTCAGTCATATGTCAAGGATAGAATCAACAAGGAGCTCTCCTTTGCAATGCAATTGACAGATATGATCATCCACAAGATTGCCCAAGCTGCAAAATCCAGGTAATATCACCATTTTCAGCTATACTACAGCATAAATTAATTTTTCTTGTAGATTTCTGTTAGCTCAACTTCATATGGACTCCTCAATTGATAAGTGGAGCCCAGGAGAAATTCGGGATGCCTTAGAAAAGCTGTCAGAGGAAATTGATCCTGCCTATGAGCAAGTCATGGTCTGCATTGAGAATCAAGCCAAGCCTGCAGCAGCCCTTGCTAAGAAAGTACTCTCTTGGATTACATATGGCTACAAGCAATTGTCAGTTCAGGAGCTGCAACATGCACTATCAGTTGCTCCTGGACAATCTGGTGTAGAGGATTACATTTATCCTTCATCAAAATTGACTGCTGTCTGTGCTGGATTAGTTGTTATTGATGAAGAAAGTCAGATTGTGCGCTTTGTCCATGAGTAACTTTCTGAGTGTAATAATTTTTGGGTCACAGATTATACAGCACAAGAATTCTTTGAAAAATGTAAAACATTGAAATTTCTAGTCGTTGAGCTGGACATTGTATTGGCTTGTTTGAGGTATCTCTCTTATGATGCTTTTGCAGTAGGGCCTATGGAGACACATGGGGATATGGAGATATTGCAGCAGACACATCATTTCTTTGATTATGCCTCAAGAAACTGGGGGTATCATGCACAAAATTGGGAAGAGGAGATTCTAAATGATGCTCTTCAGTTCTTTGACAAGAAAGCAAATACTGCTTGTGCTAGTCAAACTTTGACAAACAATAGCCTGTTCAAAAATGATGATCTAGATTATGGGACTGATATGCACATCTGTGCTATTTTTGGTCTCCCTAAGATGATTGAGCATCTGTTAAAAAATGGAGCAGAGGCACATATAAAGACAACCAAAGGGTCTATTACACCATTGTCATATGCTGCAGAACATGGCCATGAATCAATTGTGAAAATATTATTGCAGAGAGATGATGTTGCTCCAGATTCAAAGAATGAATGCAGTAGAACACCACTTTCATTTGCAGCATAGAATGATCATGAATCAATTGTGAAGATGCTATTGCAGAGAGATGATGTTACTGCAGATTCAAAGAATGATTATGGTATAACACCACTTTCATTTGCAGCAAAGAATTGTCATGAATCAATTGTGAAGATGCTATTGCAGAGAGATGATGTTGCTACAGATTCAAAGAATGATTATGGTTACACACCACTTTCATTTGCAGCAAAGAATGGTCATGAATCAATTGTGAAGATGCTACTGCAGAGAGAAGATGTTGCTGCAGATTCAAAGAGTAATTTTGGTGAAACACCACTTTCATTTGCAGCAAAGAATGGTCATGAATCAATTGTGAAGATGCTATTGCAGAGAAATGATGTTGCTACAGATTCAAGGAGTAGTTTTGGTCAAACACTGCTGTCATTTGCAGAAGAGTGTGGTCATGAATCAATTGTGAAGATGCTATTGCAGAGAGATGGTGTTGCTGCAGATTTTGTTGGATTTTCAAGTAAGACTCGCCCAAATGTGTAACCCACATGATGTATATTTCTGGATCTCATACACAGTCATGCACTACTATCACTGTGAGCTTAGCACGGTAGTAATTTCAGCTATTTAACTACCAAAACCTGAATACTCTAACTTAATGGGATGAATTAACGGTAGATGAATTTGGGATGAATTTTCATCCCATGTATTTAAGCTGTTTAGGGGATGAAATTTATGTGTATTTTTTTACAAAATTTCCATATGTCAATGGGATGAAATTTCATTTCAAAAAAGAATGAAATGTAGGGGATGTTTTTAATCTAACAGGAAGGTATGAACTTCATCCAAAAGACAGGATGTTTCTGCATGTGATTTTCTGACATCTAGGGGATGTTTTTAATCTAAAAGAAGAGTTTGGATTTCATCCAAAAAACAGGATGTTTCTGCATTTGATTTTATGACATCTAGGGGATGTTTTCAATCTGAAAAGGTATGAATTACACCTAAGTAAAAGACAGGAGGTTTCTGTATGTGACTTTCTGACATCTAGGGGATGAGTGGGGTGTTGTGTTTCTTACACCTCTAAAGGATGTTTCCCAAAGTGTCACAGCACAGGGTACCAGGCATGAATGCCATTTCATGAGTAGGACTGACACAGTTCACAAGTCAGTAACACAGCCATTTAAGTGCTGAAACCTGAATTTTCTGGCTTAAATGGATGAATTAATGGTGGATGAATTTGGAATGAATTTTCATCCCATATATTTCAGCCATCCAAGGGATGGAGTTCATATGTGTTATCTTACAAAATATTCTTAACCTAATGGGATGAATTTTCAACCATCTAACATATGAATTTTCATCCAAAATTTCATACTATTAGATGCTTTTAGTAGGCAAATTTCTTTCATTAAAGATTGAATTGACTGTTCCTTCCTCTGGCAGATATTATTATTTTCAGTCAGAATGGGAGGATAATCTTCACACATCAGGATTGCAAATATTAATTTTTCATCCCAAAAAAGGGGATTTTTCATCTGTGTTGTAATTATTTTACTCACAAGTCATTTTCAGCCCACCCTCAACACATCACATGAATGTTGAACATCGCGTTACATCAACATCAACCATAATCACCTCGACCATGCCGCCATCTCACCTCACCACGACCACCTCCCCACACCACCACCATCAACAACAATGATGCTCCCCCTTCTCCTCTCTCTTCCCATGCCAAATCCCATCAACACCGACTCCCACGACAACAAACACAACACTGGCAACACCACCTGTGGCCACAAACGAGCCACCTCAGGCACAACAGGGCCCAAACGATGTGAATCGTTGTTTGGGCCATAGTAAGTTTTTCTTCTTTCATCATTCGTGTTCATTATACTAACTAAACTATTACTTTATGTTTAGGGAAAAAATGAGGCCTACGACGCACGACAGGAATGACAAATGACAAATGGGAGGGGCGGAGATGGGCGATGACGGTGATGGAAGAGGGGATGGCAGTGGGAGGCCCGTATAGCAAAACCCACCAGGTAAGTACACCACCCCCTTGTTTACGTGCCATGTCATGCTGACGATGCCACCACCTCCTTCCCCAGAGCTCGATGACGACATCCGACAAACATCCGCTCCATGCCCACAAGCGATTGCTCGTGGGGTGGATCATGGGTGCTCATCGCCAACGCCATCCACGCCCCACACTACGCCGCTGTGGATGACACGGCACCTGCCCCCATGCCTATGAGCAACTGCTCGTAGGGTGGGATCACAGGTGCAGCCTGTCTACAACAACCAGGCAGGGAGGGGACGACACTGCCAGCACCAGCACCAGCAGGACGACGACAAGATGCAGGGCAGGGGGGATGACACGACAAAGGGGGATGACACCCCACGCCTATGAGCACCTGCTCGTAGGATGGGTTGTGGGCATCTATGGCGATGGAACCACGAGGGGACGACACAACAACAAAGGGGCATGACAACAACACCTGCAAATGAGCCCACGACGATCGAAACAACAATACACGACGTGTATCGACATGTATCGTTGTTTCCCCGTAAGTTGTTTTCTTTTTTCTTATTCAATTGTACTAATAAACAATACTACTTCATTTTCTAGGGAAAAACTTGACCAGCTATGCTGAAAACGGGCACCTTGACCCCAACTGACGATACATGATGTGTATCATCGTTTGGGGCATGTAAGTTTTTTTTCTTTTCTCTCCTTATTCAATCATACTAACCATTGGATTAATTGATTTTTTAGGGAAAAAAACTCGAAGAATCACCCCGAAAATGGCCCCCCCACGCCCCGAGTGATGAACGAATGAGGAAACGAGAGGGGTGGACTGGGGAACAGACGGCGATGGGAGGGGGCAGCGCTCGGAGGCCCGTATAAGGCAGGTATGCACCCCACCCCTCTTTTACCTGCCACTTCATGCTGACGACCCCCCACCACCTTCCCCAGGGCACGACGAACCAGCACCTGCAACATGTCCACGAGCAACTGCTCGTGGGGTGGATCGCGGGTGCATCCTCTGATGACGGGGACGAGGGTGATGACAAGTGCAACCCAGCACTCAGCACCACCACCGAGATGACCAGGCCATGGCACCAGACCCCTCCGCTACGAGCAACTGCTCATAGGGAGTAAGGCTGGTGTGTAGGAGGTGGAGACGACATGACAAGGGGGACAGGAACAGGGATGACGGTGATGGGGATGCGATGAGATAACAGGCTGACAATGAGGCATCAGGTTCACTTCTTTCGAGTAGATTTTGTATCTTAGTGGCTTGAAATTTAGTCTGATACATGATGAAATTATTCTATCAATGGGATGAAAACATATTATTGTCAGGTTCTTTCATTCTTCTTAAACCCCTGGAAAGTTAATGAAATTCAGCCCAGATAGATGGGTGTTATTTTTGTCCATATCAAAATGAAAACCATCCCATGGGATGAATTTGGTGCGGTATGGATTGAGACAAAATTCGGGAGGAATCCATTCCATCGACTCATCCCTTACAAGTAGAAAAAAAACCTCTTTTTTCACTCCTTTGTTGGTAGATTTTCATGCTAGTTCCTGATAAATTTTATTCCATATTTGGGTTTATCAATACATGAAAACTATCCCATAAATATGTTATTCTACACCACCTAAGGGTATGAAATGTGGGATATTTTTCATACTGTGTGGGTCTCATAGTGGCACCAATACCAGTTACATCAAGTCCTTTATACTTTACAAACTGGTCGTTGACCGCGTGATGTTCATTGCAGGTTGATTTCTGGGAACGTGCTCAGAGGTGGACTATGGGCACATGAAAGATATGAGGTAATGTACCTCTTTCACCTCCTTCGCAAGAGCAAGATGTGCCTTGTAATTGGTAGATTCGGTCATAAAGAACTTGCCATGTGTAAGCTTGATATCCTGATGTGCATTGTCCCAGTGCTGGTGTACTGCGGAAAAGTTACCATCCATAACGAATGTTCGCATGTAAGCTAGTCTGTTTCAAGTGTTAGTATTATATGGAATGTCTTGAGATTTCGCTACTGACTGCTCGGGATCATCCTTCCAATTTGATGGGATGTTGATATCAGGCTGAGGACATGCAGCACAGAACACTGGAATATTTGTTTTTGGGTCTCTCAGCGACGGGTCCTCGTCCGATGGCACCACAGTCGCTGTTCCTGATGGGGGGGGTATGTTTGCGGGGCGTCCGTCACCGAGTTCACTGGCATGGGCTGCATCTTGCCAGACACCACGCCACTTTGAATGTTTCAACACTCGCCAGAGGCAGCTGGCTCTGAGAAGCTCTCTGTATTGGTCCTATACAACACCAATGGGTAATTAGTAATATTCATGAAAGGCCTAAAGTCTTGACTTACTTCAACAGCATTGGGAAACATTGGGGAAGTAAGGCGTCGGAGCTTTGAGTAATACTGGTACGCCGAAGATTTGCATTCAAGGTTCGACATCCGAAAGTCATCGAGGACTTTGAATGTAAAGACAGTCTTGATATTCTTGTAGCTGACTGGAAAGAGGCCCATTTGGAGCAAATGGCACTCCTGCTCTTGCTTACTGTTAGCGCAGTTGCACCACTTGATCCATACTCGATGTATACCAGAGATATCCACAACACTGAGCTCATGGCAATGTTCTGGAAGTGAGTATGTTCCGGCGGTGAGATCATAAATACCAGCTAGCCGTTTCAGCTCCTTTGTTATATTATTACTTCCATCACTCTCTGTGGTATCATTGATGTCATCCTCATATGAGTTCGCCTCTTGAAATTCGGGAACCGGTGCCGATGTGTCGAAATAGCTGGGGCATGGCTGCCCAGAATGACCAAGATGCAGCACCACGCTGACCTGAAATAGCCATGCCGGTTCAAAATGGGATCCAGCCCAATGGTCAATCCTGTGGAATGGGTGTAGTACATGGGATTGGCGGCAACACTTGGTGCAGAAGATTGGTGCCATAAGGCAGTCTCGGCATCTCCATGTGGCGGGCACTGAGCATTGATGGCAAGAAAAGGAATCTGGGACTTCGTTGGCAAGAAGTGCTTCGAGATACATCCCTTTCCAGGGTAACCATTCTCGGATATAGTCCTGGGGGGTCTTCACAAAGAGTTAGAAGAGCACCTATAAGACTACCGATGCATACCTTTGTTGTTGTTGGTTCGATGTCTGCTACAAAATGAAAGGCCTCGTGGTCGGCGAGCTCAGGTAGGTCACTAGCCATCGGTGTGATGTTGTCTGATTGCGTTGACTGGACTTTCTGTCACTTCGGCGTGGAGGCAGATGTATGCCGCAAGGGAATTTCATGGAAGCGTGGACCCTTTGCGGTTTGTCTAGTCGTAAATATCACTTGAGTGGTATTGCCTGCATTGGCAACTCTGGCACGGCTTCTCCTCATGATGGGCAGTTGGAGCTACTGCCAGGTTTCTAGGATCCTTTATACTGCACCGGTATTCCTCAACAGGCAGATCGCCGGGACATGCTGCAGCTCGAGGCACAGGACCGGCAACACCATGCGCTGGTCGGTGGCATTATGTGCCACAGTCCCAGAAGGTTGTGAATGCGGCAGCTTTAACAGTGACAGAATGCAGATCGCCGAACATAGGGTTTTATACTCCACCGGGATTCCTCAACAGGCAGATCGCCAAGACGTACTGCAGTGGGGGGCTCGGGACAGGCAACCCCATTGGCCGGTCGGTGACTATAGATGCTACAGCCCCACAAAGGCTTGATTGCTGCAGCTTCACAGTTCCCGAAACCAGATTGCCGAACTATAATTCGACAGGGGCACAAGGACTGGCAACACCATGAGCCGGTTGGTGGCATTATGTGCCACAGTCCCAGAAGGTTGTGAATGCGGCAGCTTTAACAGTGACAGAATGCAGATCGCCAAACATAGGGTTTTATACTCCACCGGGATTCCTCAACAGGCAGATCGCCGAGACGTACTGCAGTGGGGGGCTCGGGACCGGCAACCCCATTGGCCAGTCGGTGACTATAGATGCTACAGCCAACAAACCCTTGATTGCGGCAGCTTCACAGGTCCCGAAACCAGATCGCTAAACTATAATCCAACAGGAGCACAAGGACCGGCAACAGCATGCACCATTCGGTGGCAAACGGTGACACAGTCCCCGAAGGTCTTCAATGCTGGAGCTTCATAGTGCCCAAGGCTAATCTTTCTTAGGAAAAGCAGGGTCATCATCACTCAGGTCAAGGGTCAATATGATGGTATATCGGATAGTAAAAAAATATGTTGGTGTCAGGATGAGAAATTCAACCATTCCTTTGCATCTGAACCACCGCTACCATCTCGTGCAATACTCACTCATGGCTTCTGGAACCGAGACCCCTGGAGGACAGTTCGATACTCCATCTTCCGACTCTGATGACGAACATGAATCACAACACGGTGCGGCATCTTTTGTAGCTTCCAAAACATGGTCTTCGGAACAAAAGAAGATATTACAATCCCAGCTGGATGATTGGAAGCAAACAAAATCTGGGAAATCGAGGAATCTCATCATACAGGGAGCACTTAAGGAGTTGGGATCTCTACCGGGTGCTCTACCAATTGATGAGATGAAGCTGGTAATTTGCAAGTGATTCGGTTGGTTTTATGTTTATGGAGAAAGCAGAGTGTCAAGGTATGGTTTGGGAATAACAGCTGCACAATGCGTGATGGGCCTGTGGGCCAGCCTATGTCTCGGCGCAAGGTTATCATGAGACTGTACAGCACTGAGATTGACGCCCGGTTGAAATCAGAGTTCCCTGATATGCGGCAAGGAATGCCAGGCTGGTTAGGTAAATACTCTGCCATTATGAAGGAGGTAAGCGAAAGGGTCCAAGCAAACACTGTGGAGGAAGCGAAGGTTCAAAAGCTGCGCAAGGAGTGGACCAATAAAGGGCCCCCAAAGGAGGTTCGGCGAAGGTAACTCCGGTGCAAACTATCTTGGCAACATCTCATCTAACTGTAGGGATGCTGAGCGTTCAACCGCCAAGCGAATTCATGAGTTTGCTCACCAGATGTATATTGAGCTTGGGGTCCGGATGGTTATCTTGGCAGCCTGGGTGAATCCACTGGCTGAGAAAAGGTGGTCCATGTATGTATCTTGATTTGCCTTGTACACCTCAATAACAAAATTGTAAGATTTGACATTAACGACACCCTCGGGAAAGACAAGCCAAGATTCACCACAGCATGCCGAACATGGTCAAGGGGACCACTGGAAAAAATGTTTCACCAATATGTTGTTGAACATTTGACCGGCGACGAGGATGAAGGCAATGACGAAGAGCGTTCGGTGGTGCGGCCGACCGGCAATGTGAAGCCGAAAGTGGAACTAGCGAGTGGGGATAAAGGTCAGCTGCTCCTACCTTCGAATTGTCTCCGGATGCACAGCGACAAGGCTCGTTTCCTCGAATATCAGAAGCAGGTATTGAGGGCATACATCGAACGGATGTATAGTAAGTCCGGTTTTGTTACTGATTGCAGCCTTTGGTAACCTGTGTTAGATCTTGCTGGTAGGAGAAGGTCCGGCCGAGTGCCATGGAGGGAAATTGCTCTGCAACAGGATCAGTTCATCAATCAAGAAGGATACATGCCACTGCAGCACACCTCGGCGGCAACACGATCTCCTGCATCAACCCGGGCGATCAGCGCCGAAGAGAGTGAAGTGTCGGAGGCATATGTTGTGCTACGTGATCCATCAAAAATGCATAAATCAGACATTGAAGCATGCTTTGCTCACTGGTTGTCTCAGCAAGAAAAAGGCAAGAAAGTTGCTTTTGCCTTTTCACATGTGCTGGGGTCTGGGTCAGTGCTCCAGGAAGCTGTCCGGCTTGATGAACTTTCGGACCTAGGTGGGAGTGATCTTGATACCCCAGTGCCGGCAAACAAGCCAAAACCAAAGCCTGCCCGGAAGAAGAAAGCACAGGCATGCCGACGTGAACCAGAGGCAGCAGTACCGCTGGATAGTGCACCGGATGCAACGGTGCCGCCAGAAGTGCCATCCCAAACCATTGCTGATGCCGGCCTGTTTCAGTGTGCCGGTTTAGAATGGGAGCAGCTTGATCCCATCCTCCAACCAACATCTAACATTCCTAGCAACGTTGCAATTAATCCCTCTGGGCCCTTGTTCGGGGATTCAAATTTGGCCCATCCCGCATATGCAGGCGCCGTTGCACACCTTGAATGGGGTGGTAATTATCATTCTCTACTTCCCAAATGGGCAACACAGGCCAGCAATTGTATATCACCACCTCCGGTTTTAAAACCATCGCTCAAGAAGCCAACAGGTGCAGGACAGGCATCCACATGGCAATTTCCACCGGTGTTTCAGAATACATTAACAGGTCCTGCAGCTACTGAGTTGCTGAATGGTGATCCAACAGAATCTAACAAACACTGGATGAATACCCGATCCAAATCTCGCTCAAGAACACGAGGCCCCGGTGAACATGATGATACTGGCGCCGAGACCCAAGACACCGCCGTCGAAACACCGAAACTGCCGAGAAGTAAAGTGTCAGCGAAGGGTACAACTCCAAAATCCACGGGTAAATGTAAAAGGGCGGCTTCAACTAGTAAGTGCCCGGCGAAGAAGGCTAAAGGTGTCAACCTAGGGGATTTGGAGAAGCAGGCTACAGATAAGGCCAGCCGACCAAAACCAATCCCCAGACGTCCACCCGCTGTTGGTGAGGTGGTAGATAACTATGATGGCGACCTCAGTGGCCGGCACGGCAGAGGATGAAAGTGTACATAACAACGTACTAGGCTGTCAATGTAATACATTAGCTAACGTACCTTTTGCTAATGTACCATTTGTTAGGATATGCATTCACATGGTCCTGAGTAGTCTTCTTTAAATGTCTTGCGCCCGCCAAAGATATACTTGCTGAAACCAGTTGGTGGTCCGATTCTATCTTGTGAGCCCATCTGGCACATCTACCCCCTCGTGGGCCCAAGCAAGTGAACCGCCAAAATAATATTGCACTATCATCATGATTGTAATGCCGAGATCTTCATAACCTTCGGCAGCCGAGGGAATTCTTCACAAGGCACACAGCGCCAAACGAGGTTGGAGGATACAATCATATGGGCCCATTCCTATGTCCAGGATCCCCATGGGCCCATGCGAGTCATGCAGGCCTCTCGACCCTTTCGTGTGAGCCCATCTGCTTCATATCTACCATATGGGCCCA